>JAADXH010000154.1:0-35790 GCA_023337595.1 Globisporangium camurandrum
CCAGTTTAAGATCCCAAAATCGTCGGCTAAGGCGCAATTGCAAACGAAGCAGCCAAATCACATCGGATAAGCAAACGCATTATGTGCACACTAACACAACACAGTAGCGTGCATAGTGATGTCGTTGTGGAGAATAGCATGTAGCATGCCATGAAGTGACAGTGTTGCGACGTGCATGTTTTGACAATGACAATTTCTACAAGTTCTCTATTTTTGATCCATTTGCATGTCCTTACAAAATCCAAATACAAAATGCTGCAAAAGCTTGTTGTTGTGAAACTTTTGGGATCCTAAACTGGCGTATTGGATCTTAAATTGGTTGTTTACTATATTGTATGTTGTAATTTTCGTATTTGTCGTTATCCTGTGCTTCGTTACGTGATTTGGAAAAATAAAACTGTCACCCACCTTACTCGATTTGCATGTTTTTCTTGTTCAAGACTACTAGTTGGCTCAAAAGTGGGTTCATACCGGTATGTTTATCATGTTACACAGTGTGATGCTTGCAAAACAACGTAAAAACAAAAAAAACTCAGGCACATTTCGTCATTGACAAGCACAAGAAAGCACCAACCCGAGCACAAACGCATCGCTCGCAGTTCCGCTTCGTACACAACAGCAGGAAGCACTTTACGCACCCCTCCACCTTCTCGTCTTCCACCGCCACGACAACCACCTTTTTCATCACGCACAATGGGCCGCAAGTCACGCAGTAGCAGCAGCAGCTCCTCGAGCAGCAACAGCAGCAACGACAGCGATGGCCGCACGCAGCAGCACGCACATAATGGCGCAACAACCGACCGTGCGTTCCCAGAAGAGCCGATTCCGCTCATTACGTTCAGCGAAGACGACGACGAGCTCAAAGTG
This sequence comes from Globisporangium camurandrum, assembly GCA_023337595.1. Classification (NCBI taxonomy): domain Eukaryota; phylum Oomycota; class Peronosporomycetes; order Pythiales; family Pythiaceae; genus Globisporangium; species Globisporangium camurandrum. The sequence goes on from JAADXH010000154.1 coordinate 868, forward strand.
AACGACGACGCTGCAGCGCTCCTCCAACAGATAGACGGCAACGTTGCGGTCATTGCAATGGCGGGCCTCTACCGCACCGGCAAGTCGTCGATGCTCAATTGGCTCCTCGGTCGCCCGAGTGGCTTTCGCGTCGGACCGACGATCGAGCGCTGTACGCGTGGCATTTGGCTCTGGGGTCAACCGCAGCGCCATACGATGGCGAACGGTGACAGCGTCTGGGTCCTCGTCTTGGATACCGAAGGCATGGGCGGCTTGGAAGCGTCGCAGCAGTACGATGCCCGTATTTTCTCACTCGCGACGCTTCTCTGTTCGAAATTGATCTACAACAGCCAAGGGAGCGTCGACGAGAAAGCAATTGGTGGCCTGTCGTTCATTGCCAACCTCGCAAAACACATCAAAGTGAATTCCGACGCGTCTACAAGTGCGACCGATTCCACAAACGGGCACACTACTGACGACGATGTGCTGCAATTCCACAATTTCTTTCCGTCGTTTCTGTGGGTCGTTCGCGACTTTACGCTCGAGCTCGTGGACGAAGACGGCGATGCAATCTCGAGTAGCGAATACCTCGACCGCGCACTTGCGGATCAAGCGCGGACGCCCGCAAACATGGAACGCAATCGCATCCGTGCGATGCTGAAAGATTTCTTTCGCGAGCGCGACTGCGTGACGCTCGTGCGACCTGTGCACGACGAAGCGCAGCTCCAACAGGTCGATCAATTGGCAATTGCTGAATTACGACCCGAGTTCCAGACCCAATTGAACGACTTGAAGGAATTGGTCTTTGGTGCGAGTTTGAAGCCGAAAATGCTCCAGAATCGCCCGCTGAATGGCGCAATGTTTGCTGGGTTGTTGCGTGCGTACGTCGATGCGATCAACAGTGGCGGCGTCCCCGTGATCACGTCTGCGTGGGACGGCGTCACGGCGTCCGAGTGTCGCAAAGCGCAAGCTGCAGCACTCGATGCGTTCCGTTTAGAGGTTGATCAATTGGAATTACCACTCGAGACCGATGAGCTCGTTGCTGCACTCCACGCGAGCGAACAGCGCGCTGTGCGCTTGTATCGCACGTCGGCGTTAGGCGACTTGGCCGCAAAAGTCGAGGCCGAGCTGCTCGACAAGTTGAACAGCGACAAGCGCCATGCGCGCGAGAAGAACGCGCGCGCGTCGCTTGCCACGTGCGAGCGGCTCGTCCAGGTGCTCTACAACGAACTCGTGCAGCCGAAACTGACCGCTGCGGACGCAAATGCGACGCACGTCGTGCGCGACATGCAGCACTTTGCGCGCGAGTATGCGACGTTCCGTGACGCGTACCTCGCAAAAGCAAAGGGCGATGCCAAGTTGGAGGTCCTCGTGACGTTCAGTGAAGCGAAATATGCGGATGCGATGCGGATTTTGTTGAGTCGACAGGAAGAAGATTACGAAAAACACATCCGGACGTTGGAGAGCGACGTGTCGAAAGTGAAAGAAGAGCTCGGGAGCGTCGGTGGCCGTGAACAGATCTATAAAGAACAGATCGAACAGCTCCAAAGTGCGTCGTCGCTCGTCATGAGTGAGAAAGCGCGCTTTGAAGCCGAAGCAGAAGCCCAGGCTGAGCGCATTGCGGCGTTAGAAGCGCAGCTCCAGGGCGATGCGACGCTCCAGCAGCATGTCGAAGTCGAGCGGGAATCGATCGATTTGAAACTCAGCAGTGAATTGAAGAAGCGCGAAGCGATGGAGAGTGAATTGGTGCGTGTGCGGAGTGAGATGGAGCGGATCGTGAAAGAGAAAGAACGGCAGGAGATGGAGTTGACGTTGTTGAATGAAGAGTGTCAGCAATTGCGCAAAGGCCAGACGTGTGGCTGCGTAATTTGCTGAGTGTGTGTGTGTGTGTGAGAGAGAGAGAGAGAGAGAGAGAGACGCGAATGACTTGATGAATGAACGTGGACAAGGAGCACATGTGGATGGGTTTATTGCGTTACGCTAAGTGGAATCCGCACTAGTGAGGTGGTGGTGGCACATGGCGCGTTATCTACTGCGACGCCGGTCGGCGGTTCGGCGTCAGTGGCGACACGTACGCCTTGAGCTGTGGAATGATACAAGTGCATTCGAGTGGCGACGTGAGTGTGAGTGACGTAGTTGTTGTTGTGTGTACGCACACACACGTAGACACATCGAGCGGATAGAACAGACACGCATGCCTGCAGACGACACATACCTTGAAGCCTGTGAGGTCTGGCACCTCGAGCTGCAGGAGCTTTTCTGGGTCGACGACGTACCGGCCGCGCTTCGCGTGCACGCCTTCGTTGCGGCAGCCATTGCCTTTGTAGAAGCGGCGGTTCGCGCGCTTGGACGTGAGTGGACGGAGCGAGTGCGAGCGGCCAAACTTGCTGCTACGCGTGATGCTCGTGAGGAGACCGTCGAGGAGCCCCATGTCGTCTGTCTGTCGAGTGCGTACTTGATGCGCAAGGTGAGTGCTGTCGAGCGTGTCGTTCGTGATGGAATGGCGTTTTGTCCACTGATTGAATCGCTCGTAATATATATTCGAAATATTATCTTGATGCAATAAGAGCAACTAATATATGGTAATAAGAACTGTGCCTAGTTGTAAAATGAGTTCGTCTATATTTCATGACACAGCAATGCATTTCAAGCTGTTTGTATGCAAATGCAGTATTCCTCAGTTGGACGATCGTCCTGCTTCTACTGCTGCTGCTACTGGTGTCGCAGTGCTACTGTTGCTACTTCCACCAGGTGCAACGAACCGCTTCGCCGCTACGACCCAGTCGAGCAAGTCGCTTTGACTCGCACACTGAAACGTCAACTTGCGCGTCGATTCGAGCCGGAACATGCTGCTGAACAGACTTGTCGGTTGCGTGACTTCCGTCAGCTCAAAGCTCGGCGCATCGCTCGCAGTCGCAAGGATCTCGACGCGGCAGCGCACAAGGTGGACGGTTGTCGTTGCAATTGTCGCAATTGTCGCAAATGTCACAGATGTCGCACTCGCAACAGCCAATGCAGCGAGCACTGCGTCATGTGACGCGGCAATCGCTTGCGTTGCTTTCTCATTCAATTCGATCACATGCAAGTTCCCGTCTTGCGTCACTGCGCCCAGTACATCGCGCAGCGTGCGGAACAGCGGCCCAACGACGCAGAGCTTAAGGAACCCACACCGCACGAGCAGCGGACTTGCAAGTGGCGACCGGAGGCTCCGAAACAGCGACAATTCGTGGTTTGCGTCATCGGCCGCCAATGCTGCAGCAGTAAAGTTTTTCGGTATCCGCCGCACACTGTGGAGCAAATCACGTTCGGGATCGATGCGCTACAGTCACGAGTCATAGACGCAGTAGTCAGGAGCAAATTTACACATTACAAGTTGACAGGGAAATCCATCAAACCCAATAAACCCCAAGCTATGAAATCCATAAACAGGTAAAAATAACCAGACAAAAACTACATCACCCACAAAACCCAATATAACCCATAAGACACACCACACTCAGAAAACCGATGGAGCAATATGCACCCATAAAACCCCAAATCAAGCATACAACTCGCATAAACGAATAAAATCCACTCGAAAACGTACGTGAACTGCTGCCATTGGCTCGGACAATCCGCCTGCGAGTTCATCAAACAGCAGCTTTTGCTTTCGGATGAACGTATCGAGCGCTGTCTGCACAACCGCAACGCGCACGACTTCGAGTGCTTTGAACTGCTGGAACAGCGTCGCCATGCCCGTGACGTACGCATTGCGCGTCGCTTCGAGCCGATGGACGCTGACGCTGTACGCGAGCTCTGCGAGCCATAGATCATTTTGCGAACTTTCGACGTCGCGTGCGCCAGCAGTTGAATTTGCACTCGCACGTAGTCGCTCCATGTCGCGAAACGTCACATCAAACGCCTGGAACGCGTCGCGCACGCGCTGCTGCGCGTCAAGCAGCTGCTGGTCGAGGCGATTACCGTCTGTTAATAGCACCGCAGCGCGTTCCGTGTAGTTCACCACCATCTCCTCCAATGGCTTCGACATCACGTCGCGTCGGACGACGGTCGTAAACTGCACGAGCTTCTCGGCCTGTTGCTGCTGGTTCTCGCCAATTGTATTCAACGCCCGTGCGCTCGTTGCAACGCGCTCGACTGCTGCAGGCAGTGCAGTCGGCGATAAACTGCTGCTAGGCATCGATGGGTGCGTTGCAGCGGGTTTTTCCACAACGTGACGGATCCGACGCAATGCATCGGCATATGCAAGGTCCTGATAACCCAATAAAACCCACATATAACCACATAAAACCCACATATGGTGTCAGTACCACCCCACATCGACTGTGTTGTGCATGCAGCACATGCGACAGGATGCGTACCGCTTGGAGCCGCATCGCAAAGAACTTTTGCAAACGCGCATTCTCGTCCTTTGCGCGCAAGACTTCGGCTTCAAACTGGCGCCAATACGCGCGGTCTTTGTCCTGGAACGCATCGATCTGAGCGCGTCGACGTGTCTCGAACGCACGGATGGTCTCACAACTGACCGACTTGTTGCGCCAGAGCATCGCAGCCGAGACACCTAGTGGTCGCATGCGTGTTTGTACATGTGTGTATGCTAATCGATGCATGCATGCAGATGACGTACCAGGACTCGTCGAGGTCGAGAACGTCGCGCTGCGCGCCTCGAGCGATGAGCGACGCGTGGTTGATGCATCGGTTGTTGTAGAAGAAGCGACAGATGGCGTGTTGTTGGTGCTGGACTGCACCGGCGACGGTGTTGCTGTCGGTGCGGTCTCTAGCGGCGCAGACGCGAGTGGCGGATTGTCTACTGCACCAGCCGAAGCGTGGTCTGTGGTGGTCGCATCAGCATGCTGCGACTGTTCCTGCCGCAGTTGTTCTTGTTGTGCAGGAGCTGCTGTCAACGCGCTCGTCTCGCTGTCGCTTGTGCTACTCATGGTGTCACGCGATTCAAGTGTGCTGTGTGTTGCGTCCTATGTGTTTGTGGTTGCGTAACGCTTTGTCGACAATGTCCGTCGACATTTGTGTAACAGATTTCAAACAAGTCGATGTCACAGATTAACATATTCCAAGCAAGTGACACTGTAAATAATGTGATACTGATAATATTCTCTATTTTTTTAGCAGCTCACGCTCTGATTCGATGGCAACGCATGTTGCAGTCACAGGTTGTTAAGACGATATGTTTTTGTTCTGCTGTATCCTTGGCGATGTTTCAAAATTAAGCTTATATATCGGGTCCTGCCATCTGTTATACAGCATACTAATGCATTAGTGTACCCTTGTTCATTCTAGGGTATTGTTATGCGAAGAGTGTTGTGACAACAAGCCAAGATGTCCGCCACATATTCCTATTAATAACGAGACAGTCAATGGAAAACGTCGCGACACGTGGGAGTGTAAATATAAGATCATATATTGTTTTGGTCGAGAGTAAAAGGACGCCACTTTCTGTTAAAGTACTGCACATACAAGAGTGTGAAGTACAGCCATTTGTGACACTTGGTATAATTGATAGTCACTTGGTTGTCGCGCTATAATGGGGTCAACTGACTTGACCCATTGCATAGACATATTATTTTAATACGTCTAAGAAGATAATTAAACTTTAACAAATAGTTAGAAAGTAGATTAGATGTTTAGATATTAGATATTAGATAGATGATGTGGACTACATCATTTAGGAGTGGAAGCTCGTAGAACGAGTTCCACGTAGGGTTTTGGTGAGATGCCGACGTGTGGGTATCTCTCTTGCATATGTCACTAGCTGGTCAGAGTGATAACTAGTTTGAGTGGTTACTGGCGGTCTGTCAGCAACCGCACACGCATATAAATAAACCACTTAAGAATCACCACGCTCAACGCAAGTCTTTGTTGTGGAGTCGCTTACGCTATTGAGGGAACTGTTCAGTTCCACTCGTCACGCACTTGCTTCTACGTGAAACAAGACGCTTCTTCGCGCAAGTTGCTGTGTAACGTCCCGTTACATTCGCACTCACTTCAATCAGTCTTATTGTCAATGCCACCACCTCACAGATCCCGCTTGATGGCCCGTGAGTCACAAGCGATGTTGTTTCAATTTGTATCGAGTAGGATGACCGCATGCATTGCTGTGACTTTTGATTTGCCACGCATACTGTTCATATGTCGCGGCTGCTGTCGTTGTCATTGATAAGGTGGCGTTACAAACGTGAGCGACGCTCGATGATGAACGCGAATGCGAGCGACTACGCAGTCTCGACACGACACAACGATTTGCTGCCATGGCACAAGACGCCGCTGCAGTGCTTCGTGCTGCGAGGGTTGTATTTCATCATCGTTAAAATCAGGGTGTCGCGGTACGCGCTTGGTTGCTCGAACATTATGCTCGGTTGTTGTAGAAGCCTGGTAGACTTCATTTGTTGTTGTTTGTGTATCTCGCGCGGTACATTTATCGTTGAAGCGTTATCACGTAACAGCGGTGGCATATCCGTGGTGCTCACGCTGTGCTCGATATTCTCGTATATACTGTTTGTTTGTTGCTTAAATGATGGTGCATCTCGCCATCAAACAAATTATGCGCACTTAAAATTAACACTTTGCCCACCACATCATGAACGTTTGGCCTTTCAACTCTATCGATACTGTATGTAGTGGTCATATTGGGATGCGTCAGCATCAACATATGTCAATCAAATTCCCTACACACCATCAATGTGCACAACCAGCACCAATTTCGCGGTAATGCTTGTATAAGTAAAAAATACTACATATTTTGCGAGTATGGTACGCTAACAGTCCTAGGCCTCCAGCCCCTAACAAAGGTTGTTACAGTATTAGTTTCTGAAGTTTATGCATCTGCCAAAGAATTAGATTTCGCATCTTACATAATATTTGTCATTACAACAGTAGATTGTGCTGCCTCTGATAGCCAACATCCAAGAAACGTTTGCGTACGACTATCGAACGTACGGCCAGATAACGAACGCGCTGTTGACGCATCGCGTCGTGGTCATGCGGACGATGAACGCACCGTTTACGGGAATATCATGCGTGCAGAGAACGAACTAAACCGACATTTAACTACAATAAAAGCTCAACTTGACTCCAATCGATCTTCGTTCGTGCAGAGTACGAAGTCTGGCGCGGCCACCTGTTACAGATCGCTATTACGTTCCACGATGACATTCAGCCGGTCTCGAACTATGTGGGGCGGAGACCACATGCTTGCATCAGGTGTCAGCGATGGCAGTCCCGACGACTGTAATCAGTGGTATGTTGCACTAGACATGTCGCGCAACGGCGGCAATTTGCTGGACACAGTACGTACTACCATGGCGGTCGCACGAGCGGTATGTTTTAAGCAGTCAACGGCGACATGGAGGACTGGGCGTACGCTGCGTCATGGGGGGAACGTGTACTCGTCGTTTAAGCTCAATGGTGTGTACATTCCTATCACTTACAGAGGCTTCGCAGCGTCTAAGTCGAGCTAGAAGCCACGCGCAACTTGGGCATTGTGCTCATGTACATCGACTTGCTTAACTATCACGTTGCATTAAAGACCACGCCAATGACCGCGACTACGGGCGTTACGGCGATGATCTAGTGAGAGGTCGCTGGCAGAATAAGGTGTCGACGAGCGCCGACTTGTCGTGTTTGACGCCCACAGCAGTGCAGACCTGCTTCTTAAGGTGGTACCACCGGACCACAAAATGTCGGCGAAGACGAACAGTCTCAGCAGTCATACGATTCCAAAGCTGACGGGTCGGTCGACAAGGTGGCGTATGAATCTGGGACGACACGATCCTGTCCAATCACGTAACTATCAAGCTTCCGACCAATTTTCTTTGTGGACTTGATCGTTTCGATGCAACGCATATCATTTTCCGAATGTGAGCCAGAGCGAAGTATTGTATTTGAGACCAATGCGTTTTACTGCTCACAAGGTAGTAATCGTCGTCCGGGTTAATAAGGTATGCGACACAATGTAACATTCTCACATCACCGCATGGCTTGCAAAACATCGGTGCTAAACACACAACTGTAGTGTTAGCAGGCAATACTTGGATGTCGATGTTACTGAGTGGTTCGAGCACTTGATGCGAAGACGCATAGACTATTATGAGCAGAATTCGATGATCTGCATGCCTCATGCGCTCGTTGAGGTTGCATATCCAATGTTTGGAACAGCGCGCGGGTAATCCACGCTTTGCTATAGTTTGTGGAGCTGCTCGTCAGTCAGCTTACCGAAAAACAGTGAGGCCTGCGGGCCGTCTTTACAAACAGAAGTTGTAGTTTTTCGCTCCCATCAACGTTTAAGGCGACCGCTACAATAATTCGCTTCTTGAATAGTTTCCCTCCTGGAACATGCTCACTCATGAAGGTAGTAACTGGCGATTTGCAGTAGAACAGCGCAGTCAGCAGGTGTGTGGCGCATCGAATAGTGGTCGCACACCCACTGGCTAAGCTCGGTTTATGTGCTAGGTGACCGTCGGGTTGATGTTGATACAGTGCGTGCTGCTGCTGCAGAGGCAACCGCATGCGCGTTGGTCGTGGTACCTTTATTGAGCTTGTTAATTGTTATTGTTTGTTTTGTGGTCGGTGCTGAAATAATGCAATACATTAAGTAGCGCTGCGTTCGTGTGTGAAGTATGCACCTCTCATGAGCAAATCCACTCTACCAAACACAATGCATTCTAGACTGATATGTAGTGATGCCATGCATGCACATCGCCACTTATCGATAAGCAACCAGCTCCACAGCCAACGTTTTCATGGCTTTTGGACGACTACAACAAGAAAAAGTGAGCGTTGCCAATTGGCAGATGTTTGTTTGCTTGAACTGCCTGATGCTACTAAAGCGGAAGTACTAAAACCACCAACAAACTCAAATGCGGTGCCGCACACACGAAATACGGTGCTGCATTTCGCATGTCGTTGTCTCGCGTCCTACCTATGCATTTTTGCCTGAAAGTTGTGTGGCAATGCATAACCCAGAGATTAGCGAGCGAAGATGTGTGGGTGCCTTTATAAATATTTTCGCTTGTATGTTCTCTTGTCACTTTGCTTTGTGCATTTATAGATATTTTTGCTTATATGTCTCTGTTAAGTCGCCGTCAATCTGACATAATGAAGTGCGACCCCAGTAAGTCGCACTACAGATAGTGTGACGCGGCGTGGCACGGCACACACCATACATGCAAAAGGCCTTGGGTGGTAAGGCAATGATCCAGGGGCTGCTTGATTCAAACCGTATGTGACCAGTGCACAACACGATCGACCGAGCACTTGGGAACTCGCGAAATGTAAAACTACAAAAGTATCCAAACTACCATCTCGAATGCAGTCAACCATGCGTCACGCCTGTGTTGAAGCTTCAAACAATTGGTTGCCGTGGCTCGCATCGACGAAGGTTCTCGTCGCTGTCCATGCTGACCATGTTGTGTACTCACGTATTTCTCTTACGCTTGGCTACGCACTTGACTCTCCTCGACTGCGTGATGTCTGCTACTGTATTTCCTTCTACTGCTTTCTACCAGGATCAATGTCGCCACGCACCTCTTATACTTCATGCTGCATCGGTCAGCACCGACAAAGACAGGGTGGGTCATTTGCTTGGACTTGTGTACATTGCGTCGAGTCAATACATGGCAAGTGTACCGACTTCGGATCAACATTGACGCGCTCTTGTATCATCTTTGCTTACTCAAGCGTGTTTCTCCCATCTATCGGTGCGCCAACAACACACAAGTACGAGCATCGTCAACCACGCGCGGAGATCGATCGATAGTTCACTGACGACACTTCATGCGAGCAAGCAAAGCAAAATTTGGCTTTGCACTAAACATCGTCGAAATGCTCTCGCACTGCCATCAACCGTTTTGGCTATCCCCATGTCCATCGTTGTGGGAGCACACACACCGCCGTCGCCATTGTAAGCAGGCGATGCGTCAATCCTCATCGACTACGGTAGTTCCTTCTTGGGTTGTTGCTGCTGCAGTTTGAATCAAGTAGCAACAGCAGAATTGGTCCAGAGCACGTCGTTCGAGGACGCCATCAAGCGCTTGTGTGTGTCTGCGCACTTGTTCAGATGTCGGCGCGTGTGTCGAGCGCGCGTACACGAAACTGTGCGCAATGACACATCGACGACTGCTACTTGCATCTTCGACTACTGCAGAGCAGAGCAGAGTACCACAACCGGAACGAGCTAGCTAGCGTCCATGCGTGACTTGAGTGCAAACTCTCCAGCTCCGCTACCAGCTCACACCTGGTACGAGCTATTTTTGAGCCGGACTTTCGAAAAAGAGCCCGAGCCCAAAAAAGTTGTGATCCGGGCTCTCTTTGTTTTGGGGCTCCATTGGAAAAGACCATTTGACGACTGATCCAGATGGAGTCCTGCAAACTATTAATATTACTTCGCTGGACTCTCTTGGGCTCTGTTGGTTGAGCTAGTTTTTGTCAAATTTCACAAATCCAACATCATCACTCTCCAGCTATTACGAAAACAAACAGAGCCCCCCACAACAACGTGCACTGCGGCGTCACTCCCTCCCTCCACACGAAAAGTAGAAGTACGGATCACACTTCCGCATAGCGCCGTAGCACAGGTACGACCTCGTGCGGCAGCTGCCAACGCTACATCGACATCCTTGAAACTGCGGACAGCAGTGGTGGCCGTGCTTCTGGCAGTCGCAGTTGTCATATGCACCAAGATGGTTGGTAGCAATGTTTGCTGCTCTTGCTCTTGATGTACGCTGCGTCTTGGCGCCAGTTGCGTCGGCGAGTGGCGAGAGTGGAGCGTTTGAGACAGTGCCAGCGCTTGTGCGGCGCTCGGTCTTCTCGCGACGTCAGACAACGAGCGAGTTTGCGCACACGTAAAATGGAGTGCGCCGCGGTGCTGCTCGTGCGCGTCATGTCTTTGCGGTTCTGTCAACTGAAGACCATTTGATATATATACAAATATATTGTGTCAGCGCACCCACAGTGCGGCGCAACCGCAGCGATGTCCGCAGCCGTCGCGCTCATGACAGCGCAGCAAACCGCAGCAGCGTCCGCACCAGCAGCGGCGCTTGGATCAGGAGCAGCAAACAACGCATCGAGGTCCCGGTCGAGGGCGCCGGCGTTTGCGCGGCTGGCAGGACCGACGCGCATGTTGGTGCTGCAAGCGTGGTGCGCTGGATCGACTCGCGGGCTGCTGCAGCCTCGTGCCGCGTTGGCATTAACTGCAGGACGAGCGACAATATGCGCAACTGGCATCGTCTCGTCGCGGCCTCTATGAGCTCCAGCCGGCAGCGGATGAGGTGGCGGCGTGCCTCGGAGTATGCGAAATTGGTCGTTGCCACCACTACCATGTGCGGTAAGGTTGGATGGAGCGGGCGGGGTAGCAGTTTGCCCGTTGGTACTTGCGTCGTTGCCGTCGTCGATCGCATTAGCTTGGCTCGTGTGCGTCATTGCGAGCGCGCGGCGCATGGCCGACAGGGGATTCATGGTGTTGGAGTCAAAGATCTTGTGTTCTCAGCATTTCATGTCATTAGTTGAAATTTGGCGTTTGGCTCCGAATAAATTTCAACAGGATTGACTATTATTACCGGTGTATCGATCTGCACAGATCGAGCCCATCGAAAGGATCTGACTTTTCGGAAATATGCGAGGGAGCCCAAATCAGCACAATTATGGACTCCGACGTTTACCAGAGCCCAACTTTTGTGGAAACTTGGCTCTGGTCAGCAAAGGCTCGTACCAGGTGTGTACCAGCTCCAGTCTGGCGTGAACTCATCATTATCGTCACTGTCGTCTCCTCTCCCATCGTCGATGTTTCTGTGTATCCGCACATCCGTTTCATGAAGCCACGTGAATCGCTAGAGTCAAGAGACAGAAACTGTAGGTGCCGATGAACAAGTACGTCGATGGCGTCCCGCAGTTCTGAAACACAGCAAAAGAACGTTCAGTGTGCACCTCACAGCAGAACGCCGCGGTGCGTCAGCGAGTGTGTGTCACGCCACGGAACGTGGGCCGCTTAACATGAGCGCGCGACCGTCGCGGACCATTCCAGACATGATGACGGTGTTTACATACGTGTGACAAGGTCCCCGTCCACACGTTCATGGCGCCATTGCCGCGCCTATCGCGACTCACCTAATGCCCGGCCAAGAGCATGTTGGACATTCATTGATACTTCGATCGATGCATCGCTACCACCCAAGAAACAGTCGCAAGTGTTGCTAGATCGATCCATCGTGCAAAATCACCACCACTCGCCTCGTCTAGCGCCGAAGCGAACGTGTTCATGTCGTTGATGTCAACACCACATACCTATGTTATGGCGACAGCAGATCGACTGTCCATGTATCGCCGCCTCATCACCTTGCAGCGTTGCTCGGGCTTATACGATCGTCCCCCGGTGCTCATGAAGATCGATGAATAGGAGCGCGCTGGTCACTGATCACGTGACCCTCATAGCATGATACAGTGTTGATTTTCACACCGAGGCATATGATGATCCAATCCAGTATACCACACGAACAGGATGGTCTGTGCGATCAAGTGAGCAGACGTGTCGGCTCGGCAGAAACTCGGCATCGACAGGTGCACATGATCGTCGACATCGTTGTGGAGTGGAGAGGTTGAGAGGTTGAGGGCGAGCACAAATCCACAAATTGCATTTCCGTAGAAAAAAGCTGCAAGTGTATGTCGTGCGTGTGCGGCAGTATCGTTGCTGTTGTTTTCGGGTGGCTATGTATCGATGGAAACTCAGCGCGCACACGTGCTGCTGTCCTCGTTGCTGCTACTACTGCTGGTGGTGGTGTCGCTCGCATCGACGCATCGGCGGTGTTCCGGGTATTTAGCTCTCGTTTCAGACTCCAGCGTCGCGATCAACACATAACTGCGAAGACCCAACATATCAACCGCACCCAGTTCATGCGATGTGAGTGCAAGACTTGCCATGTTTGTCTGCAAGACAGTGCCAGTGCATTGAAGTCAGCAGTCAGTGTAATTTTTGCCAAGCGTCGGCTCAAGAGATTGCAGAAAATTCTGTCGTTTCTGCGACGAGACGCAAATATGTATCAAACTGTATGCGCGTGCGATTTCGTGCCAGCAAAACACCCCAAAATAGCAAGACTAGAAAACTAGGCGAAACTAAGATTCTTTTTGCGCGACGATCTCAAAACGGCGTTTGTTTGTTGTTGTTGATCGCTCGAGTTCTCGATTGCTCAAAAGAGAGAAAGCAAGCAACTGGAGACTAGCAAGCGCGCTTTCCTCCAAGAGCACACGTCATTGTTGCAAAACCACTCTGGCCGTGACATCACCCACCTCCTAACACACAGGTCCAGCCGTCATGAGCGGCGTCGCACACTTGCTCGACGCGTCGATCGCGTCGGCGCTCGCGCTCAAGCCGTCGACTCTCTACAATGTGTGCGTCGAGAACCGCGCAACCTGCAACAAGTGGCACTTGCGCAAGTGCTTCTCGGAGTTTGCCGAGCTGCGCGAAAAGGTGCTCGCTCTCATCGAAGGCACTGCGGCTGCGAGCACTGCTGCGAGCGCATCAACGCCGCTAGGTGGACCGAGAAGTCCGAATCCACTCTTCTCAAACAGCACCGGGTTCGATACAGGTGGCAGCTCGACATCGACGAGCTCGAGCATGTCGACCGACTCGACTGCGCTCTTCGGCGTCGCGGGCTCCGCGATATCGAAGTGCTGTAGCAGTGGGTCCCCCAACAGTCCCCTCTGCGATCGCCTCCCGTACCTCTTCAAGCAGTTTCCACGTCGGAAGCTCTTTGGATCACGCTCGCAGCGCGTGATCGAGCGCCGAACGGTTGCGCTCAACTTCTTTGTCAGGCAATTGCTGCAGTACGTACGGGAAGTGAAGCAGCGGCACGAGATCGCTGTCTACTTTAGCCTCAGTAACTACGTCGAAGCGTTCTTTGCGTGCGCGGAGCACGCGACGACCAACAACAGCAGTAACAATAACAGCAACAATGTTGCAGCAGCGTTTGCTACAGCATCCGCAACAACAACAACGACGACTGCACAGCAGTGCTGCCGCGTCGATCCATCGAGTCGCCTCCAGTCGCCGACGACACTCGCAAAGACAAAAGCAGCAGCTGCTGCAGCAGCACGAGCGGCCGCCGTTGGCTGCTGCGCTGTTGCTACTGCTGCTGCTCAAAGTACCGGACGGCGCCGTTCTGCGTGGCCACCAGCAGCAACAACAGCAACAGCACGGCGCCTCCGTGCGAGCAATAGCAATAGCAACAGCAACAGCGACGACGACAGCAACTGCAGCAGTGGCTACAGCGACCAGAGCGACGACAGCTGCAGTCGACCGCCGCCAGTCAACGTCGTCCAGCGCTTCTACCAAGCGTACGGCAACGCGCTGGTCAGCAATGCGAATAACAGCAGCGACCACGATAGCGAGCGCAAGCCGATGGAGAAACGCATGCCGTCGCTGCCGACACACAGCGGCCTTGATACGATGCAGATCCACTACAGTAGCGACCGCAGCGGCACTGGCTCTGGCAGCGGCTCGCGCGGTCGCGCGACTGCACTCAGCAGCGCAGGCACCGCACGCGCAACCGCAGCAATGCGGCGACCAACAACAGCAACAGCAACAGCAGCAGCAGCGTACGCAGCACGCGTCGAGGTCGCTGGTATTGCAGCTTCTGCTGCTGCTGTCCACCACACACACGAGCAGCAGCCCATTGTGCACCATCACCACCCAAACCACAGCAGCTATCGGAAGAAGCCAGCAGTTTATGCCAACCAAACGACTGCGTCGATTGTATACAACGTCCCGAGCAGTCGCCAGAGCACACGATCGACGACGGCAGCAGCAACAACAAAAGCAACGAGTCAGCGGCTGTTGCTGCAGCGACGCGTCGTCGTTGGCCACGCGCAGCAACTTTCCCCCGAATTGGCGTAACTTGTTGTAAAATCACTCTGGAAAGAGAAATCGACAGAAAGAAATATTTGAAATTGTAGAAACGCGTCACAAATGGACAATGAATTAACCCGTCCGAGTTTCTATCCGATGAAGCTTACGTTGCAGCGTCTGGCGCAACTGCAGCTTCCGTCTGTTGTTGTTCCTGCTGCTTGCGTGTGTTGCGCTGCGTCGTGAGCTCAAGAGCCCACGACTGCACGAGTGGCGTGCGAAATTTGTTCGCCGTGCTGGCAAAGAAATCATCAAGTGACTGGTCTTTCTGCGCTTGTTCGTAGTCGTCTGCCTGGAGAATCATCTCGAATTTGTCGACGTCCTTCACGAGCTGCGCTTCAGCGCTCGCACCAGCTTCGTATTCGTGCCAGAGCGACCGGATCTCACTCGCTGCTTGTGACTCATCGCCCAGAACGCTGCAAATGTGCTCGAGTGCGTCCTGTTGTGTGTCGATAGTGAGTCAATGGAAGGGATACATTCGGTCACCAAAAAAACCGTGCGTGGGTTATTCACAGCAACGAACCTTCTCCATGCGATGTTTGTCGGCTTCGAGGACGCCGTCGTGTGGCGTGATGTCGCCGACGAGCGACTCTGCGAGGTCGTGTACGATCGCCATCTTGATGCATCTACGCGTGTGAGTGTGTGGCGACGAGCAGCGGAGTGTGTGAGGATGTTGCGAGCAACACTATCAACAGCAGCGCATCACTTCTTATTGCTCTGTGCATGTGTGTATACGTACTTGGAGCGGTTAACAGTCGTATTGCTCTCATCGAGCAGCATGCAGCACATGCCCATGCGGTACATGTGGTCGGCCACGGACTCGGGCAACGCGACGTTGTTGTTCACCCATCCGGTGCGTTTGAGCGTCTGCGAGCAGTAGCAGCAGTGTAAGTAGTGTGCACTGTCAGCGACTGTACGTAGCAGCAGTGGAAGCAATGCACGCACCTTCAGACGTCCGACGATGCGCAAAAACTCGATCGCGCTGAGCGCACTCACGCCAGCAGTTGTTGCCATTTTGATCAGCTTCGAATGGCAACAACACAATTTGTGAATACTGGACATGGGTCGTAGTATCAAACATCATTAGTATCAAGATGTGATACCAAAACAAGTAAAACGTTGCGCTGTTTTGTATCTATCATTCAGCAACAGCTCTACAAGTTGCAAACATCAGCGATCTCGCGACTGTTGCCGTCGCCACTACTTTCGCGCTCTTTCAACACTTTATCGGCAATCCGCACGAGCTGCTCGAACGCGACGCGGTCGTACTTTTTCCAACTCGCGTGGTCGCGCCACTTGAGCAATGGGAAACACGGCGACGCGAGTCCATGGAACAGCTTCGCGACACTGTAGCACGTCCACTGGGTCCGCGCAAGCTGTTGCTTGCGTGCTGCAAGCGCACGCTGAGCACTTGCACTCGGTGGTTGCTTGCGCTTTTGTTTGCTTTTGCTCTTGTTCCCACCACTAAACCGTTGGGTCGCAAATACATCAATACCGGTACTGAAGCCGGTATTATCGGTTTCCTCATCCGGATCGTCCGACACTGCAAGATCAACGACACTCTGGACGTCGTGCTCGATCGCAGCGATCGCCTGGGGCGTCAATGGCACGAGCAGCAACTTCATGAGCTGCGTGTCCGCTGGCGACACGCGATCATGCGCAAAGTACGCCACGAGTCGGTCTTCCAGCACGCGCGCTTGTACCGCAAGCGCATCGTTGCTATCACTATCACTATTATCGCTATCGTCACTCTTGGCGTCGTGTGTAATGGACGGGATCTTCAATTCCACACTGCGGTGGCGACTGCGCCGCGTACAGGGAAGCGACGCGGCGTGCAATGCGCCGTAGAGCCGCGTGAGGCGCTCGACCTCCATCGTCTCGAGCGCCAGGTGCTTCGCGTACAGCTGCTGCGTCCACATTTCGACGAGCGCATCGCGGTTGGTGGTTGAAACTGCAGAAGCCCACTGCAGTGCAACTTGGAACGCAAACTTCTCGAGCGTAAAGCGCTGGATCAAACCGTCCTGTTGCATGCGACGCACGTGCTGCAGCAACCGGCGCTCGCAGCTGCTGCTGCTGCTGCCGCCAATGTCGCTACTGCCGCCTAGTAGTGGCGGTGCGACGCGCGCCGCAGCCCGCAATTCGGCGCCAAAGAGCCGCTCAGCCATCTCGCGGACGTGGAACTCGACAACGAGCGTCGTGAGGTATCCATTCGTCTCGGTCGTGACGCTCCCGTGCAGTTTGTATGTCGATGACTCGTCGTCGCTGGACGCAAGCAGCGCGTGGACAATGCGCTGGAGCGTCGAGTCGACTGCTGCGTCGGTAAACTTGCGCTCGACGACGTGCAGCACACACGTCGACATGCTACTCGGCAAGAGCTGCACGCACAGTGGCGAATTACCGGTAGTTACAGCTTCATTCGGCTCGAAACGGGTTGTTTCTAACGCCAAGAGTGTCACAAATGTCTCGATCGTCGCTGCTTTCATGTCGACAAACGTTTCGAGCCACTCGATCTCCAGAGACACGTGCAGCTGCTGTTGTCGATTGTCATCTTCTTGATCGCTGGTTGATACTGCAACAATGTGATCGCGATACGTTGTGTCGGTCAGATCGTTAGCAATACCGGTATCCATACCGGTATTCTCTTCCACCTCTTTGTCGTCCAATCCCGCAAACACGAGTCGCTCGACAAGTTTCCGTAGCTGTGTGATATCGAATGCATTCGAAAACGCAAGTGATCGGAACGTCACGACATCGTCCGGTAGCAAATACAACAACCCAATCGCTTTCTTCCCATCGCGACCCGCGCGACCAATCTGTTGGAGATAGTTCTCGACCGACGACGGCATGTGAAAATGAATCACACACCGGACGTTCTGCTTGTCGATCCCCATACCGAATGCAATCGTTGCAATCACGACACGCACGCGACCACTGAGAAAGCCAATCCGGACTTTCTCTTTCGCATCGGCGTCCATGCGTGCGTGGTAGAACGCAATCTTGCGCTGCCACGCGGCACCTGGGAGCTGGTCTTTGAGAACTGCGGCCATGTCTTCCGCATGCCGCTGCTGGTGAACGTACATGATGATCCCACCCGGGAGCTTTGTCGTCGATAAAAACTGCACGAGGTCGGCAATTCGCTCGTCGTTCGAGTCGACGCGACGTACTTGGAGCATCAGATTGCTCCGCTGCCACGGCATCTGCAGGACCATGTCACTGTCGCTTGTGGTATCAACACTGGTATCAGCATCCTTGGTATCAATACCGTTGGTACCCATGCTGTTGGTATGAGAATCACTGGTACCATTGTTGTCGGTACTAATATTGTTGGTACCACACTGCCCACCACCAACGTCACTTCTTCGCTTCTCCTTGATCTGTGCGACAATGTCGTGGATCACGCGCGTCGATGCTGTCGCCGTGATCGCCAAGACACATTGCGCATACTGAAACACGTTCTGCAACCGCAAATAACTCGGTCGAAAGTGGTGCGACCACTCGGAGACGCAATGTGCTTCATCGACACACACGAGCGAGATCCGATGACGCAATTGCGTCAACAATTGCTGAAATCCATTGCTGACTGCGCGCTCCGGCGATAAGAACACGAGTTTGAGCTGCCCGCCGAGTAAATTCCGGACAAACGTCGCATACGCAGTCTTGGAACTCGACGCAGCGCTCGTCAAACACACTGCGCGTGTCTGTAATAACGGTGGCAAGTTCGCAAACTGGTCGTTCATGAGCGAAATGAGCGGCGAAATCACGAGCGTCACGCCGGGTAAGAACAGTGCAGGATACTGATAGCACAGCGACTTGCCGGCGCCAGTCGGCAATACGAGCAGCGTCGACTGCTGGTGTAAGATCCGTTCGATGGCCCATTGCTGGCCCGCACGAAACGCTGCGTGGCCAAACACGAGCCGTAAATTCGTCACGAGCGCATCGGATTGTGTATCAAAAGACTGTGACAAGTCGAGCGGAACGAACGCAGTCGGTTCAACGTCGCTGCTGCTCGTGGCGTCGACAGGCGCGAACAGCGTCTGCAATGCGAGCTGCGCGTGGTTGTCTTCCCATAAAAAGAACTCACATCGGCCTTCGTCGAACCGCAACGGGCACGAAAAGAACACGCGGTTGTGGTTCTTGTTCTTTTTCTTGACAATGACGCGGCTACAGATCAACGCATGGTGACACCGTGGTGGCGCGACTGGCTCTGTCAGTGCTACGTCGGTTGTCGTTGAGGCTCCAGCGTTTGTTGTACCGCCAATAGCGCGTTGCGCTTCGACGCGCGCGAGGACTTCGAGGCACTCTTCAATAAAGTCGATCCCGTCGTGCATGGCGCCAGTCAATGGTGGCTCGACGCTGTTGTTCGTGCGTGCTTTGGCGTTTGCTTGGACGGCGATTGGATCCATAAACGCATCGTTTGTGCTGCTTCCACCATCGATCATATCAATAGATGGCACCGCAAAGCGACCGCGCAAGTACTCGGGACGTTTCTTGGCGCGGCCGCTACTCCCACGCACGCGCTTGCGCATGTGGAGCTTCACAAAGTTGTCGCTCACGCGCTGCTGTGTGTTGCTGTCCTTGTAGCGCGCAAACGCACTCGCGTCTGCGGTTGTTGGTGCTGCGTTGGTAGTGGACGCTGCAGATGGCAGTTCAAAGTCGCTCAAGCAACTGATTGTGCTGCTGGCGGCAGTCGATGGTGTCGCAAAGCGCCACGCCGATGCCTCTGGTACAGTGCTGGTTGTGTCAATCGAGCCAGTTGCAGAGTGCATGCTGCTGCTGTTGGTGGTCGTGCGGACAGCGTCGCTCGGTTCGTTTGACGCAGTTGCAGTTGCAGTGGAAGCTGTAGGCGTCGTGTCACTCAAAGCACCGGGTGCGTACTGCGCGGAGCCGATCGTCGCCACTGCAGCTGCGTGCTGCTGTCGCCCAAAGACTTCGAGGAAAACTTGGTCAAAGCTCTCGAGCTGCTCACTCTCGTAAACGCGCGCATCGTGTTCTGTTGTTGCATTCGCTGTGGATGAGGCGGTAGTAGCTGCTGGATTGTGCCACGCTTGCTGCCGTTTCTTCCAAGATGACAGGGTTGGGATGCTGATACCGGTAGTTGTACCGGTATCTGTCCCAATCGCACTTGCTTTGCGCTTCTTGGTTGCTGCTGCTGTAGAGACGGCGACGGTAGCTGATGCACTAGCACTCGGCAGCAGACGTGTTGTGGCTGTATAAGTCCTAGCAGGTGCGCCTGCGCTTGCAATCGTGGCAGCGTCCAGTGGTTTCGCTTTGCTCTTTGTCTGCTTCTTGCGCTCAACTGCGCGCAGCAACCAGCGCACGTCGGCGTCGTCTGTCGGAGCAGTAGAAGCGCCTGGCGCTGGTGTGCTGCGCGCACTTGTCGCTGTCTGTTGCGCACTGCCGTTCGCAGCAGCACGGCGTGATGCAAACAGCGATGGTTTCGTGTGGGTGGGTGTCGCGTTCGTGACTGCGATGTTTGGTTTTGCATTTGCTGGCGGTGGTGCTGCTGCAGTCGTCGAACGCCGTGGCGCGAATAAAGATGTCGCGGTTGGCATTGACGACGACGACGGCGCCGGCAGCAATGGCACTGTGCGCATCGTCCCTTTCGTTGTGCTGACGTTTGCTGGTGGTGCTACTGCTGGCTGTGCTGCGGCAACAGCACGTCGAGGCGCAAACCGCGACGCGGATGCCAGCTTCGACAGCGACACTGCTGATGCCGGTGGTGCAGCTGCATTTGGCGCCGGTGTCGCCGCTCGTGCAGTGTCACTGCCGCTGGTCGTCGTCGCTGCTCGCTTCGCCCACATCAACGCGCGCAATTCAATTTACGGTCGTGTTGCAGCGATTCACACTTTGTTAAGTAAATATATGATTGTAAGTATACTTATATATTGGAAAGTTAGTGTGACATTTACGTGCGCACGAAATACGGCTCAGATTTTCGCACTCTCTTTTATTGCATACGCACTCGTCACTTCGTCGACGTCAAACTCCCTCTCCAGCTCTACAGCATTGCTCCAGCTAGCGCCAAGGTCGTCTGCGCCACAAGGAAGCCAACGACGACATCCAGCTCGAGCTCGCGTGTGTCTACCCGCATTATCTTCCTTGACCCGCGCGCACACGAACGCACATACAGTACATCCGTTTGCCCTAGAGCCACATACAATACGACATAGACGCAAAAGTGAGACGAACGAACATGGTCGACGTCTCGACGCAGCAGCCACTCGACACGCGGCAGCGGCTCACGGTCACGATCGCACCGTCACCTGCGACTGCTGCTGGCGCTGCGAGTGGCCGTAGTCCACCGCCACCGCCACCGCCACAACATCAGCAACAACAGCCACTAACAACCGCGGCAAGCGCTGCAGCTGCGGTGTTCAACCGGAGTCCCCCACCACCACCGCCACCACTGCTACCAATCGGGATCATGCCGTATAGCAGCAGCGTCCCAAACACACCAGCGACGTCCCCGACGACAGCTGCAATGCCTACACCCGCCGCCGCCACAACAACGCCATCGACCACAACGACGCCACATGCGCTGTTCGCAACGCGCAGTGCGCCATCGATGTCGCCCGTGACGCTCCCAGGCGCAAAAGTTGCGGGTCGCGGCTTGCGGCAAAAGATGATCGACGAACTCAAGAGCGTGCGGCGCAAATCCGATCGCACCGACAAGCACAACAGCAGCAGCAGTAGCACGACGACGACACCGGCGCTGTCGCCGCTCCTTGAAACAGCTGCAGTCTCTGCTGCGGGTTCGCTGCCGCCGCCGCTCATGCTGAACGCGTCGTCGCCTCCCACGTCGTCTGGCGGCATGAACTACGACCCAACAACTGAACTGCGCTTGTCGCACGGCGACGAAGGCGCATTCCCGAATGGCTGGCTCGCGACTGGCAACGGCCAGCTGTCGCCCAGCGACGCTACTGCAATGAATAGCGACCCGAACGCCAAGACGAAAGGCTGTGCGCTCTGCGAACGGTCGTTCACGGTCTTTCGTGCAAAGCATACGTGCAAAGTCTGCGGCTGTCGCATCTGCGACGACTGCAGTAAGAACCGCGTGAAGCTCCATCGCAGACTCGAACGGAAGCGCGGGTCGCGGCTGTGCGATCCGTGTGCTCGGAAGTTTGTCACACAGACGCAGACAGCGATTGGATGTGCGACAAGTCCAACGCCAGCTGGCGTGTTGCAACGGCGGCACTCAGTCCCGAATGCGTCGTTCATTGCCGCTGCTGCTGCAACAGCAGCAGGCGCGTCGCCATCAGCTGCAGCAACAACACCAACGGCAACCGAAGCGTATGAACCAAGCGACGTTGTGGCAGCTGATGCAGCGACGGGGACAGCAGCAGCAAAGACGAATGCGCTGCTGCCAGCGCCACGTCGCAAGTTTTACAAATCGCACTTGCGCTTGCGTCACTTTGTCGCGTTGTTGCTCATTGCGACGCTCGCGAGCATCCGGTTGGTCCTCGGTGCGCGTTTTGCGTCCTCCATCATTGTCCAGACGCTCGATTGCGTGCTGTCGCTCCAGCTCGTGCTGTGCTACGTCTGCGGTCTTGTTCTATATGACGAAGTCTCACGCGCTCGACGGGTGCGTCCAGCTGCTGTCAACCAACGGCGTCGTCGGCGGCGTCGGACGCACAGCAAAGCGACGCCTGCGCTGTCGACCAATACACAACAGCAACAGCAACCTCTACCGCACAGCAGCATTAACAGCAGTCACCACTTGACGCCGCTGCCGCCAGCAAACGACGACGACGTCTTGACCGTCGATACTGGCGATGCCGTCGATCCGACTGCAGCGGGCGGATTTAGTCTCGAGACGCTCGTTGCTGCACTCGACGCTGCTGCTGCGTCGAAACGGACGCCCGATACGAATGAACTCCAGCTCGATGCGTTCCTCACAAGCTGTGAAGCGATCTGTGCGTTCGTCCTCGTGTTTGGCCGCGCGACGTCGTTTGCTGGGTCGACTGTCGGCGGATACATCACGTCAATTGACGCGAACCTCGCGCAGTGGCCTTCTACTGGCTCTAATCCATGGCGCATGGAGAGCGTCCGTGCGGTCGTCGAGCGGGAAGTTGCGTTGGAGATTGCGAGCGTCGGTGGGAAGAAGAAACCGTCGTGCGCACGTTGCATCCTCCGGCTCTTGTGGTTTGTCGAGTTTGTCGCTGCGTGTCTCAAGTACACGCTGATTGAGAACGTCGACGAAAGTTGTTCGAGTGGCGCGTCGCGTGCGTACGAAGAGACGATCGGGTCGCGTCATCCGTGGATCGTTCGGAAAGGGGTGAACTCAGCGCTTGGGTCGATCCCGACGCGCTCCGCGATCTTGGCGGATTTGCACTTAGCGAACGTCGCACCAGACGTTGTCGTGAAGCGCTTGGAGGTTGCGCAATTGCACTTGCGAACGATCATTAGTGAGTTGCACGCAGTGTTGAAGAAACACGATTTGCTCGACATCAAGTAGGAGGAGATGTGGCGAAAGAACCGCCTGTGTGGGCGATAGAACTGTATGTTGTGTATAGAAAATGAAAGAACGATGCAGTAGACGCAGCAGCAGCAGCCGTGTGGATCGCAACGCACGTGCAGCAGCAGCACTGCTGGTGTTTGTGCATCAGACATGAAGGAACAAAACAATGCATTGTGCAGAAATAAAGCAAGTGCTATACAATACAAGAGGTTATCAAATTAGCGAGTCCGTCGGCTTGTGTGTGTTCGGCCATTCCTATTGCTTCAGCATCTACGCTAGCAGTTGTGCTTTCTGTGCTATACCAGCCACGTAAATCGTACGAGATGGGAGACAATGGCGATGAATGGACTGAATGGATGCTTCAATACATGTAAAATGCTACGACGTTCTCGTATAACTACAGTAGCTTACGCCGACGCTGCCTGTTTCTTTTGGTAGTCCGAGATCGCAGCTTTGATCGCGTCTTCTGCGAGCATACTGCAGTGGAGCTTCACGGGTGGGAGCTTCAAGTGGCTCGCAATGTCCGTGTTCTTGATCTTCAAGCACTCGTCAACGGTCTTGCCCTTGAGCCACTCGGTTGCGACCGAGCTCGATGCGATCGCTGAGCCGCAGCCAAATGTCTTGAACTTCGAGTCGACGATCGTCCCGTGCTCGTCGACTTCGATCTGGAGCTTCATGACGTCACCACAAGCAGGCGCGCCAACGAGGCCCGTGCCGACGTTGCGCGCTTTCTTGTCGAGTGCGCCGACGTTGCGCGGGTTCTCGTAGTGGTCGATCACGTTCTCGTGGTACGCGCGACGCTGCTGTTGCTGCAGTTGGCCGATTGCGATCGAGGACGGGGCGACACGGAGTGCCGGTGTCGTCGCGAGCGAGCGCTTGAGTGCAGTGCGAGCGAGCATCATATTTGCTGGTTTGTTGGTGGTGTTGGTGTGGGGAAGAACGATCGAAGAGAAAGATGTCGAGACGCTTCTTGCTCGAGTCTGTCGTTTGGTGCAGTTGTTAAAATGAGCGGCTCCGTCGAAGTGGTGGTGGGAAAGCGAAAGTGTCACGAAAGCAAGATGAAAACAGATATATAAAATGGCACTTCCTGTCGCAGACGCATACAACAAGCAATATTAAAATGTTTTACTATAACAATCGTATTCATTTTTCGCTCTCGCAATCGAGATCGAGAATGTGTGCGCGATTGCGGACTGCACAATCTCTCGTCATTCATATGCGTTTGCACAATCGAAAGTGGCCGTTTAACTTTTGGCAAGAGACACGCAAAAGCATTTTGGTGCTTCGACTTCGTGACTCTTGACTCTTGCAGCACCGCTTCAATTGAAGAGTTCCTTGATGCATACGAGTCTTCATCACGACTCACTATCACACACGAGGACAGCGATCCACCGACGATGTGAAGGTACAGACAACCACTGCGTGATTGTGTCCATATACTCATTTGCTCTGTTCTACAACGCTTGACATGGCCACGCGATCGTCACTAGCAATTGCAACAGTCGTGCTCGACACCGGATCAAGCATCGTAGTGGTTCCCCGCCCTGTTGGAACGGAGTTTACCGTCGTTGCTACTAACAGCATCTACACTCTTGCAGTCGCATTTGCAAGACACACTTTGTGCTACCCGCCATCGCAAGTGACACACTCCAGGTGACTATGACCACACGCTCCTATGGTATCAGTTGCAATCGCAGCGACGTTTGCAGTTTTAACAGTAGCAAGTGTCTACAGCATCAGCGTACTACCAGCGACGTCGCCTACGATGATGTTAATCGCAGCTTTTGCTGGTGCGCTAGCAGGTGTCACGCTCACACGCTTGGAAATGAGTTTTGATTTTGAATGTGGGAACGCTTCGCACGGCGTTGTTGGCGTGCGCGCGCGGCGCTGTGCTACGTCACAACGACATCGCTGTTAATGTATATTTGCCTCGTGTCGTCGCGAGTGGCGTCACGAGGCGCCGACTCAATCGTGCTACCGCAGAATGGCTACTGTGCTTGTGATTAGAGGAGCGACCGCGACTGACCAGCCACCATCACGGTCGTCGCAGTTGCGTCAAAAGATCCAGTAGAGGACATGCTGCGCTTCAAGGATCGATAGGTGCACTTGGCGGTGGCTCTGTGGGTGATGTTGTCTTACTGTAGTTATTGATGTTGTAGTTGTTGTTGTTGTTGTTGTTGCTGTTGTTGCTGCAGAATGGCCATGTACGCGGCACGCGGCGAACTTGTGCTGCAATGTCGAGTCATGGTGCATTGTATCAGTACGAGAAGGAAGGATGCTTCCATCGAGCAAGTACTGACATGGCGACAGCAGACCACGCTATGGCGAGTGCGTTGGTGACGTCGCAGCTCGATTGGCGATGACAAATGCGTTGCGTGCGCCACGACAGGAGGTGCATGTTCGCTTGCAAGCGCGAAAAGCCACACATTTGAGGGCGTCAGATGCTGAGGTGATGTAAAGTGGAGCCACGAAAGCCGCGACCTTTCAAATTTTGCATTCAGACAAATGACTTGCGTTTTGTAAGCTGTCTTATTCTGTGCAACACGCTGCTTTTGAAAGGCATGAGTTCAGAAAATGAGCTCCCAGGTGCAACGCATCGACAATGACGATGTGCAGCTACAATTGTCAACTCGTTGAGGTGCAACACGCGTCGAGGAGCTCCAGCCCAAGTCTCGATCAATTGCTTCACTACTTGAACGGTACGACATGATGCAGAACGGTGATATCGCAACATGCGGTCCCGCATTGCAAACGTTGACGTGCTTTCACTAGTCAATGCTGTAGTACCACAATGCGTAGTCAAAGCATGGAGGTGGTGATATTGCCTTGCACGTTGATGTCCGACGGCTTCGAGTCTGCGCCCGCAGCACGCACGCCACCTCAGCCGAAATCAGCTCTAAATCAAGTAGACGGTATGTACTAGTACTATATATTTTAAATGCACTGTAAAGCACAGATCCTAGTAAACACAAGTTGTGGTTTTGCACAAACAAAATAATATATAACGACGATAGCAGGTCACAGATGGCGGCGCGGATGCGAACTTACTATTCGATGTTCCGTTCATTCGATATAGCATAGTGAAAACAAGACGTTTAGAAAGGAGCGGCATGTTCCGCGTACTTATTTCAACCTTCGTTTATGTATGCTTTGGCTAGTCAACGGAATATGAATATAATATAATATAATATAATATAGTTCCGCCAATCCATCTGGACGACTAAATGACAACTGTTACATTTTGCCAGAGCCACACACTCGAATAGAGCGAGTCCAGAGCATTCAGCCCGCATGCGTACCGGCGCAAGCAACGATCGGCGACCAAGTGAGACGCGAGCAGCTCTTCTCATTTGTGCTCCAACAGCTCTGCCATTGCGGTCGGTTAATCCACACATAATCGATTAGGTAGTGTAGATTAGACAGACAGCAGATTGAGGCAAGAAGCAGTCGCGACAGCTCCATACACGTTCGCGCGCGCGTACACACACGTGGCGAGCTCGCCAGCCCTGCTTCTCGATGCCGAGACGCTGCCATCGGAGCAGACATCACAGCAGCAGCAGCGGTGGCAGTTGCACACTAAGCCATCGAATGCTGCTGGTGTTGCTGCTGCTCGTCGCGCTGCTGTCGTCGATCACCCACGCAGCGCGCAGCGACATTGTATCGAGAGTGCGCGCTTATGACGACGCGCCGTCAATGGTAGCGGCTTTGTCAACCACGACGCGCACGCTGCGACCAGCTGCAGAGTTGACGACAGCGAGTGACGCGGACAGAGCGTCGAGCAATAGCGCAGAGGAGACATCAGCGCCCGCAGGGATCACTGCGACGCCACCCAAGTCCATTTCGCCAACACTGTCGGCGGACGACGCAGTGACCGAAGCGCTCAAGACTATGGCGCCATCATCGTCTGCATCAGAACAACCGTCTGCGACGTTCGCGCCGTCGTTCGCGCCTGCTGGTACCACGCAACCGTCCACTGCAGTGACTGCAGCACCCGAGCAGCCATTCGTCCCGAGACCATCGACTACACCTGAGCCTGTAGCCATGACGCCGACGTCCTCACCCGCCACAGCAACAACAACGGCAACGCCAGTAGCGGTGCTGCGACCGCGTGAACCAGCCAGCGCGTCGGTCGCACCGCAGCCGAGCAACGACCACAGCGCAACGAGCAGTGAAGCCGACGTCACGCGACAGGCCGACGCCCACTCGTCGCCATCGACCGTCGACTCGGAGGAGCTCACGAAAGACGCGAACCTCACGTCGAAGCTCACGACAACGAGCTTTGATGAACTCATCGTCGTTATCGTGCTCGGCGGCGTCGGGGCGATCGCAATCGTCGTCGCCGTCATGTCGCGCAAGATCGCAAAAGAGACCGGCGACGACGCTGCGCTGCGTGAAGCCAGTTCATTCGCTCACCTCTAGATTTCTGTCATCAGTCTAGTCCACAACAAATAAGCAAACGACAACCATGTGAATCAATGTGCTCTCACGTCTCATGTTGGTTCTGTTGTTAACTGCTGACCCTGTACCGACCTCTTACTGATCCTGAACTGACCCATGACTGACCCTACAAATCTACGTCGTCTTCGCCTTTGGCTTGGCGTACGCGCGGTTGCGTTGCGTGAGCATGTGGCTGTACATGACTGGCAAGCCGGGGATGTAGATCACGAGCACGAGCAGCACGACGACGTAGAGCGAGACCGCGACGTTGAGCGTGTTTGGGAGTTGGATCGCGTACGCACCGGTCTTCAAGTACGGCAGTGCGCTGACCATGCACAACACTTCCCCGGCGACGCCCGACGGGTACAAAACCATGAAGAGGTGGTAGCGCAAAAACGTGAGGAACGCGGGGACTTTGTTGTATAAGTGGAGTGCATAGAACGCATAGCGCGGGACTTCGACGAGCCCCCAGCTCGCGACCATGAGCGGAAAGCCGACTTGGTACCGCGAGTCGGGGCACAGCACGTTGATCGCCCACACGAGCCACAGGCGCGAGCTCACTGTGCGTAGAAAGACGAGTCAGATGACGATGATACTGTGGGGCTCGACAAGAGCATACGACAAAACGTACCTTGCATGACCGTCGAGCTGAGTGGCGAGCGCACAAAGCCAACGGCCGCGTGGACAATCTCCATGACCGCCATCGTCTGCACGATCTTCAGCGGTCCGTTCACGACGTCCCACACGGCGCGCGCAATGTGCTCGACGTCCTTGCCATCGCCATGGGCCGCGAGCACGGTCGTGACTGTCAGGTACAGCACGTACGCCCAGCCAGCGCCCGAGAGCGTGTTGAACGCAAGGAGGTACAAGTTCAGCAGCGCGTTGTTCTTCGCCATCGTGTGGTTTTTTGATGAATTGACGAGAAGGTGCGTGCCGCCGTGCGTGCTCGTCGAGCGCTTCGTATTGCGTCGAGAGGAGGTAGCGGCTGAAGTGACTGGAAATGCTGCCGAGACTCAAAGTTGCCAATCACAATTACCGGTATGTGCGGTCCAGATCGTTTAAAATGATTTTGTTTTTCTGTACGAAATTGATGACATGGATGCACTCGCTGTCATGACGACACGAACAACGCTGCTGGACACACAAGAGGAGTTGTTGTCGTCCACAGATTGTGTAGCTGTGTGGATATCATTCAACGCACGGCGCACGCAGACGCAGCGTACGCGTCACACCAGAGAAGATCGTGCGAGTGACTGCAACACAACGAGCAATGCAATATGGCATCCTTCAAACAGATCGCTCGATAAATGACTGACCGGATGGATGATGATTGTGTGGATTGATTCCGACGAAAAAAAACAACCGCCTCACTACGCCTGTTACTCCTATTGGTAGTCCACCTCAGCACCCATGCAGGTCGCGCTCTACACTCGCGTCCTACTGCGCTCTACGCGCTCTACATGTGCTCGCTCTACACCTCTCTATGCATCCTTCCCGAGGCTCGCACGAATTTGCTCCGTAACGCTCTGCATGTTCGTGTTGGCGTTCACTTCGGTCAACTTGCCCTGCTTACGGTAAAAGTCGATCACCGGCTGCGTCTGCTGGTGGAACGCGACGAGGCGCGCACCGAGTGTGTCGACGTTGTCGTCCTTGCGCTGAATCAGCGGCTCGCCGGTGATGTCGTCAACGTTTGCGACCTTTGGCGGGTTGAACTTCGTGTGGTAGCTCCGACCGCTCGCGGGGTGGACGCGGCGGCCCGAGATGCGCTCGACGAGGATCGAGTCCGGGAGGTTGAAGTTCACGACGCTGTCGACTTGCGTGTGTTCATCCGCGAGCATCTCGTCGAGCTAATATATACAAAATTAGAGAGTCCATTCGTCAGTCATACAGTCGATCAATCAACATCATGAATAAAAGTACAGTGTCATTACTTTAGAGAGACTATCAGTTTAAACGGAATATAAAAGCAAAGAGACCCAATCGCACACATGACCCATACCTTTTGAGCTTGGACGACCGTGCGTGGGAAGCCATCCAAAATGAACCCGCGGCGGCACTCGGGGCTCTTGATCGCGTCTTTGATGATTCCGATCACGATCTCGTCGGTCACGAGCTGCCCGGCTTCCATCGCAGCCTTGGCCTTCTTGCCCATGTCCGTGCCCGCGCGCACGGCATTGCGGAGGATGTCACCCGTGGCGAGGTGGCACAAGCAATACTCCTCTTTGAGCACCGGCGACTGCGTGCCCTTGCCACAGCCAGGGGGGCCTGCACGTTGTCATATACGAACGAGATGGTACGGGTGTGAGGACGACTGCTACGTGTGTGTGTGTAGACAACCTCGCTTGCTCATCGCAGCATGTAGCACATGCAATACACTTTCGAGGCCGTGCGTCCAAAGCACCAGCAGTAAGATATGTCGTGACGCACCGATGAAGATCGTGCGGCGCTCCTTCTTGTTTGCGCACTCGATGCGCTTCTGGATCTCCCCGAGAAGCTCGTTCGTTGGCACTGCTGCAAGGCTCGACATGGTTGCTAGCTAGTCGTGGTGGTGAGTGTGCGGTGATATCGATCGAAGAGCGCGTGGGCGAATTTTCGGTACTGAGGCACGCGCAAGATTGACGGCCAACGAGGTTTTGCGTCGAGTCAATTTTGGGCGGCTCTCAATTTGTTTAGCGATCGCTCATTTTGTGTGTTGTGCGGCTCACAACACCAGATTGTTTGGCTCTTGATGTTTGTATGGCTGAATACAAACATCAAGTGACGATGTTGGAGTCATTGAATTGTGCCTCTGACGCGCAAATGCAGCATTTGGATCCCGCAGCTTTGCGATCAGCAACACCCGGAGCTGAGGACATTGAGATGGTCGTTTCTGTGTGATCGCTGCGCATGTGATAGCGATCAGACTCTTCGTGTGTGCTGCTAAATGCATTTGCAGTGCCGACCGTAGTTCGGTGATGCAATTCGGCGGGATTGTCGTGAGGTGTTTAACAACCACTTCATTTTCAGCTCGATCTCGGTGCATTCGGCTGCGTATTTATATTTATTTTTGAAACAGCACGCCCTACAAGTTGACATAGTGTTTTAACACTGCTGGTCTCGCCTCAGTCACATTTAGCTCAATCGAAAATATAAATGCTACCTGCTCAAGCTGCTTCTACGTACACGATCGTATTCTTTTCAACGGCACTTGCTTCAAAAGTTTAAATGACGGTATTGTGATATCAAATACATACATTTCATTTGCCGACATTTAAACGAATAACAGCAAGTACTATAAATTCGTGCATTCAAAAGTTATACCACATTTAGTGCGGTACTAAATTTAGTGCATATGATCTCCCTCTCAGTCATCACTACTCTACCTCGACAGCAGCTTGACTGCAGCCTATTGAAGCTTGCATGAACGTTAGGCGATCATGTTTTCATCGGCCCCATCTATTCGAAATACTAACTACAAATTTCGTATCCCCTCAGTCACGTTGAGCTCAATCAAAGGTATGAATTCAACCTGTTTAAGCACCTTCAAAAGCAACCTGATTATGCTTTTTCCACTGGCCACTTGCTCGAAAAAAATCTATTGTAATATCATACATTTCTTTTGTTCGAGTTGTCAACCAGTAGCAACTAAACAAAATCAATACAAATAATTTAACTTCATTAGTAAGATTACATATGGTGCAATATCAAGTTTATCCGTATCATCTCACCCTCAGTAATCACTAGACTAATAGAGTTTGTGAAAATCGAAACTTCAGTTTTAGCAACCTACTCACAACCTACATACATGGGCCTCTTGCTTCAAAACTAAGCTGCTTATATTAGTAGCAGGTATGCTGTCGACGTATAGAACGACAAGTCATTCGCTTAATTATAACGTAAACGGTATATGATAAGCTGTACGTTATGTTTTGATAGCATTGGCAAACATTGCCAGCTGTTTGCCACTTATATGTAATACACCAAAGCTGTCACCAATACGTAAATATATCACTTGCAGAGGCTTTCTGTCGTTATCTGTAATACATCTTCTGTGGTTCAAGTAAATATACATAAAGATGGAGGAGTGGAAATGAGGAAAATTCGATGTACTTGATGTAACGGGGTTACACGCTCTGGTTATATTTAATAGCTCAACGCAGCGAAATTCTATTCTCGCAATACATATAAAGTCAGCTTCGTCAAGCTGCTTTATAATTGGTCACATATCCAAGACAGTTAGATATTTAGACCAATTAGACAGCCATCAATTCAGAAGTTAGCATAACCACTCAATTAGAATAGATTTAGCTTTATTACTAGCATACTACAACTACGAAGTTAGCTGTTTGTGCTGGAAGTGCACAAACACCCAACCCAATCAATCAATACACTTTTGGACTTTGCTTCCCAAATACACACACTTCGCTACCTCTACGTCTGTGCTGCGTAACTCGGGTTCACCCGGTTACAACTATTAGCACTCGCAGTCAATCCTCGACCCGGTGACCCAAGTCATCTGAGTCACTTCCTCAAATCGACATGGTGTCGCTTGATCCGACAATGTTCTCACACATCTCGGCCGAGCATCGGAGCCTGCTGGTGAACTTCGCGTCCGCCTTCAGAGAAGACGCCGCGATGGAGTTGCTCTCACAGCCTGTGGAGCTCCAGCTCGCACGACTCGGGACGTTTGGTGCGTTCGTCGCCGAACAACGCCACCTCGCCGAGCAAGCCGCTCAAGCCCAAGTCAGCGCTGCCGCCAGTCTGACGACTGACATGCAGCGGTCAGCGTCGGAGTCCCGCAACTTGCTCGAGCGCGCCGTCAACGTGATGTCCCAAGCGGCATCAACGCTCGCATCCCGCACGTCAGCACCAGCTGCGCGCTCTACAATGCGAGCCGTCAAGATTGACGCTCCGAAGTTCGACGGCAGTGGGACGGAGAAGTTCATCCACTGGCTCCTCGCCGTCGAACGTTGCGCAAAGGCTCAGTTGATCGACAACAACGAGCAGATGGTTTCGTTCGACATCTCGCACCTGCGTGGAAATGCGTCGGAGTGGGCGTACTCCGCGCTACTCTGCAATGCAGACGCGTTCGGATCGTGGGACGAGTTCCGCGCAAAGATCAAGACGCAATTCCAGCCACCCAACATTGAGGTAATACTGCAAGATTGCTTCTTTGCGATGCGCCAAGGACGACTCTCTCTGGATCAGTACATCCAGGAGATGCGAAGCCTCGTCGCCGCGATCACTCTTGAGCCGTTGCCGGAGACCGTGAAGGTCCCAGCTTTCTTGAACGGACTCAATGGTGGTCCGGCTAGACAAGCGCTCTACCGCCACCTATCGCCCACGATGGAAGAGGCCATCCGTGTGGCACTCATCGAGCAGCAGTAGTTCAGAGCCTCACGGCCTGACTGGAACCCGTCGCGCCAGCAGCAGCACGGCCACCAACAGCAATCGCATCAGCTATCGCGCCACTATGGACCGACGCCGATGGACCTCAGCAGTGTCGACGTGACCCGCTATAACTGCAATAAGCGCGGTCACTTTCAGTCCAAGTGCCAAGCCCCGCGTCACTCGCCGCGCGCGAACTAGTCTCGTTTCGCACCTCAAGCGCGAGGCGGTGCACCACGAGGTGCCCGTGCGCCGTGAGGGGGGAAACGACCAATACCAGTAGATGCGGGACGCTCTAGTGTGGGCGACGAAGCTGTCCCGCTGACTCGTGTCGCGCAGGCAGGCAGCTTAGTCCCAAGGCTTGATGACAAGCTCGAAGGAGAATTGCTGGTGTACAGCGCCTCTGTGAAGGGATATGAGTAGACGATGACACTGCAAAGTAGACAGCGGTGCATCGCAAAACTTTGTGTCGAAGTCGGCGCTCATGAAGAGCCCGAAGAAATGGAAGCATCTTACCCGTGAGGGCAAGCGCGAAGCCATGCTCGTTCGCCTTGCAGACGGGTCGATAGTTCGTAGCGACGGAGCTCTGGTGGAGCTCGCGTTCATGTTCTGCGACTTCAACTGCAAGGAAACGTTCGTGGTCCTTGAGATGGGTCATAAGTATGACCTCATCGTCGGTATGCCGTGGTTGGCGAGACACCAACCCTGGATCGATTGGCGCACGCGCACAATCGGCAGTTCAAAACCTTCCTCGGACGAGTCCGAGAGAAGAAAACGAGAGATGCTCCTCGCTGCAGAAAGAGCAGCGAGCACCAAAGACAACACACGCGACAACGAAGTCGACGTGGCCAAACCCGCTGGTCCTGATCACCCACCCGCCAGCCGCACAAGTGTGAGAGTCGTGGCAGCGAGCCCAGTCGAAGAACGAGCTGAGGACGCCGCCCCAGTGCGAGCGTGCTCGTATGAAGACTCCGAGCATGACGACTCGTCGAGTGATGCGAAATCAGACGTGAGTGTCGCAAGCGCGCGTGGCTCAACGAAGAGCACGCTGACGCGCGAGTGTGGTGTCGATTCACCACCCAAGATGAACAAGCGAGGGCGGCTGAAGAAGTCAGTCCGCGGAAGAAGCAGCGTCGCAAGCTGTGTGGAGGAAGGGCCCTCCTCCCACGCCAACGCAGCTGCTCCTGCTCCGCAACGAGCCCAAGGTGATGCAGACGTCAAGTCAGACGCTTACGCTGAGTTTGCGCTGCTTCACGGGCTGCTATCAAGTATCGAGGACACACTGTCACTCAGTGAGATGAGCTGCGAGCTCTTTCTTTCACACGCCAAGAGTGGAGAGATTGTCGAAATCGCCGTTCGCACTGTGCCTGCGCACGTGGAGGCGAACACCTCGTCTGCAGCAGACGAGAGTGTACTCGAGACCGAGAAGTAGAAACGTTTCAACGCGCAAGCCTGGGACGCTCTAAAACGCAGTCCGTACTATGACGATCTGTGAAAGTACCGCGAGGTCTTCCCAGAGAAGATGCCAAGCGCACTGCCCATGGACAGAGGCGTGCGCCACGAGATCGATCTCGAGCCCAGCACGAAGTATTGCGTGACCAGACAGTGGCCACTGCCGCGAGAGCAGGTCGCTGCGATTGACGACTTCTTCGCGAAGCGTCATGCGGCCGGGCACGTGCGTGAAAGCAAGTCGCCTCACAGCACCCCGACGTTCTGCGTTCGCAAGGCGACAGGCGGTTGGCGCATTGTACATGCGTACAACAAGCTCAACGCTGCGACC
>JAADXH010000155.1:0-35762 GCA_023337595.1 Globisporangium camurandrum
AACTCTGAGGTCTTTATTTAATATGTAAGCTAGCTTAAGCTAGCGAGCGAAAAGTGAGGGACTTCTAGAACATTCCTAATCTACCCCACTATTACTGATCTAGTATCGCACCTAAACGAGTAATATGTGTACCCCGTTACAACCACACTCACTTTGCTCAATTGTTTGCGATCGTTTTGCTCATTTAAATGTGTAGACAATTATTGCTTGATGCATGTATAGCGTCAGCTTAATTAGGCATTATTTTTAAGAGTGCTGGGGTATTTTTTGCTAATACTGTGTATAATTTTGAAAACAGCTTCGAAGTCTGCTTCGAAATTAATGAAACATTTATTGCCATATATGTATGCTTGACAGCCTGCAGAAGAAGAAGAACAACATATAGTGGTACTAAGAGGTTGCGACCTCCAACAATGATTTCAAGATACACGACAGCAGGCGGTAGGAATATTACGAACGACTGAGAGAAATGTAGGTAGGCGACCTCTTGGCCGGCTTGGTAGTGACTACGCTAGGATATTAGGTATTTTCATTTGTAAGCGTACGACATATAATATACGTCATATATGTTAGTACATTTCGTAAATGTTTGTCATGTTACGATCTAAAAGTTTAGTGAACATGACGCAATCCAGTTTGAACAAGCTTTTCACAATAAGTACAAGCTTTTTCATCCGTTAATCAGACTGGTATATCAACGCCATGGGAACTTAGCGATATACGTCTGTTTGTATACTGCAAGGTATTTCGATTTGTTGCCATTCCAAATTCAGTAGAATATTATGTTGTCGTGATCGCGTGTAATGAGCATATGTTATGTTGAAACAATCCGGAATGACTTAATATTGCAAAGGAACTTCAAATACCCAGCCTCATTTTGACAGGTAATAACAGATATGCGTCGCGCTTGCTGATTCTCATTGCGTTCGTACATGGGAACAATGTAATAAACTTTGTTACAAACTTGTCTTACACACATGAAGCATATAGTACGTCATGTAACTACTGAACAATCATTTTTGTTAGAGCGTGGCATAGACTGACATCTATATTTGGCAGTAATATATTTCATTGGTTTTATTACCTATACAGCTGCAATAAATATCATTCTATCATTTATTAGTTGAAACCGGCACAATAGCTTGATTATTGCCATTCAAATAGCTAGTTTGAAATTATATATTGTGCGCGTTAAACCATTCAATCAGCTATTGCTAAATACCTTCCTGTCGCCACTACTGTGTATGTTGTTGTTTTGTCGCTGCTGTTGGTTTGGTACTACTGCCGCAGCTGTTGTTGTCGTTTTCAATGACAATCGGCGTCAAATTGCATAACGCGCTTAAAACTGGTCTAAGTGGTCAGTACAATTTAAGTTATATTTTGCAAATGATCATGTTTACTGACACTTCCATTACCAGGTTTTTTCAAATAGAAATCGTGTTGCCCATGACAGCATAGAAAGCAAGTTGATTTCAGTATGTGCGGGAAAGACAACTCTCGAGGTCCGCTACATATTGAAGCCCAAATCCGCAAAAGATGTCGTTGCCTCGGGTAACATTAATGTTGGGTACATAGTTAAACATGTCGTCGCAAGACAACACAAACGATTCGTTTTTGCTTGATGCGCATCAAAAAATGAAGTGAATAAACCCTGCTGTGCACATGCACACAAGCGGTGACCATAGATTTAGAGTGAGTGTGTGCATCGAGCACACAATAGGAACATCACGAACATACTTTGACACATTAGCACAGATCACTAAGGTCTATTTTTCTGCGTCGTACGCGCGGTGTTTGCTCACGCACAAGCAAATTACATCGTTGTTGATCTCACTAAGTAGTTATCCGACGAATATTACATCATAGTATTAAAGATAATTATATGCTGAGGTTTGAACAATACAATATACCATTCCCGATAAGTACAACTAGTGTAATTGCACACATTATATGGCTCTGGCAAGAACAAAGTAACTAAATTTGTATACTAAAGACAGAGTTTGTACGATCATGTATTACTGCAATAAATGGCTACTCAGATACGTAAAACTGTTTTTTTCTTTTAACGCTAGACAAACGACAATTCGGGTTTTCTTTTCCAACATCCAAAACAATGAACCATTGATGTTCACTCATGTCATTATTAAATTTGTTCGGTTTATGACTTAAAGGTAAATACTTTTGTGCCCAGCGTAAGAAATAGGCATGCTGTGCAGAACATCATCTTGGTGTGAATTATGTCCATACTGAAATCAAGTCTGAAAGAGTACACATTATCAGTACAGACGGGAAAATATAGTGGCAATTTGTTTGATGTTTTGAAAGTGATACAACATTACGATGCATTCCTCAAGTTTTATAACGTATGTGCCATACGTTAGATACAGAATCAACCGATTTTCTGTGTGTGGAAGGATACATCGTATGCGGTAAACGTTATAGCAAGCTCATTTGTGCTGCTCAAAAGTTGAGATTTATGCTGATCCGCATTTGAGGGCAAAATGATATGTATAGCAATTTTTATGAATGTTAATAATAAATGACACCTCACTGTATTCTGCGTTTCAACTTAGAAAATGACGTTGTAAATGGCCATTTTCAATTCTTTTTGCAGCAGAAACAACACCAGAAATACACCGCTGCGTTGTCTATGACAAGTCTGATGTGCAATCCAGCACTTGTCAAAACCCATGTTTAATTAAGCGAATTAATGTTATTTAATGGTCAATGCATGAAGTCGTAATCGTCAATTGATTATACTTGAGCTTGCTCGCCGATACATGCAATGTATTTCATTGTACGTGTAGTAACTTCTTCCTTTGTGCAAAGAAAATGATATACGTGTTCTAAATAAGCTTTGATACATTTTGACGCAGTTATTAAGTAATATGATAACTACAATACCTTGAAAATAGGTGACAGCACTAATGTGCTAATAGTTGTTGGTTATATGCAAGAGTAAGACCAATTGTATATTTCGTGGATCATGCCAATTTTACGAGCCCAATGTCCAACACTACACTAAATCATGTCACTTTACCATTAAAAAATCCACCTGTCTTACATATCATGTATGTCTGAATGTTATAATGATTCAAATGTATTTGTCATAAGCGTAATTCCGACGCTCAAAGTCGTCGAGATCAGCAGTATTAGCATCATCTTGTTTGTGTATAATGTAACAACGCTGTCAAAATAGTATCTTGCTGCGTGAAGCCCGTAAACACTCCAATACAGTCACCACATGTAGTAAGTCGATAAAACCTAATTTCATTACCATGAAATGCCACAAATGATTTACTCACAACAGTTAAACTAACAACAATGACCTGTTAACTCTAATGTACGCGTAATGACGCATCTGTCATTATAAAATATGACATAAGTCTTGTCATAGCTGGCCTTGCCATAAAACGCCATAAATCATATACGTACATATTAGAGGTGATAACAATGACCATACTTTGAGGTGTAACGTGCTGCAACATAGCATTTTAAAAGTATCCCGGTATAACTGAATCATATATAGCGTAGTTTCGTGTTCTTGTGGTATACATAATTTTATTCACCAATAAACCAGAGTGTTTATGTTTGCTGTAATGGACAGATCGCTAAATTTATAGATTAATTAGATGGTTTATATATATACTACATGCTTCGTGGACTTCAAACACTGCAACAAATCTACACTCCTGTTTATGTCGACCAATGCATGATGCCTGTAAGAGTAGTCTGATACGTCGCAAACATTAACTTAAAGACGGTACCGATATCGTGACGCTGAGTAAGAAAAACTTAATAATATAATACACACTACTATCTACATAGGTGTATGGCATTACCATGACACTACGCCAATATCGAAAAAGTGAATTTTATAGCGAAACTACCATGTAAACTGGATAATGCAATCACAAATATATATTTGATAGGCGCTTAGCGACTCGCAGTAAGTTTACTATATCATTCGCTGTTTAGTTCTGTCGCATATATAACCCAGTCGCATTCAGCCTATTAATTCAGATGAATTGACAACAGTGGTATTATGCCGCTTTTACATTCCATCATATTGTTCGGCTGCAATACGCTCCCATCGATGTTTTTGTATTTACTTTATATTTTAACAACATCTACTATCTGTAAATAAAACTCTTCGACAAAAGAAACTCTACAAGTACCATGTCTACATCACACCAAAATTTTGTAATCCGACCAATTATTGCAAACATTTTACCTGCTACTGTTAACCCTTTAGGGTATGCCAAACGAAGTTTCATGATATAGGATTGATGATATTACAGGAATTCGCTTATTATATATCTATTAAACTGTACAATCCGACGTGAAGCATTTTGTGTGGTGAAAAAAGCACGGACGCAGATGATTCTACCCCTATAGAAGAGATATAATGATGTATCTGTATACATATCTTGTAATATTGTATTTCTTCGACGTAATGTATTTCGTATAACATTCAACTTCAGCCATGTAAGCAGCTGGATTGCTTAACAAAAAACTATGTTACGGGTATTTACATATGTATACTATATAGTTTTTCTGAAGCATAATATTTTGAGCACATGTATTACTTTTACCTCATACTGAGAAACTAAAAACAGTATACGTATATCGTAACTTCGAACGTCACAAGAGTGACTGCCATGCATTTGTGTACAGCTGATGAAAAAATACATTAGTGGACGTCCTACTTTCTTGTTTGACCAACTTGTGTTATGTAATTTGTTGCAATACGCTTTGTACAACTCAAAAACACTTTTGATAGCATTCTGCTAGCTATAATAGAATTGTACTCGCTGTTAAATATGGTACAGTCTTGTTTTGTATTCCGTGGAGTAATAAATATATCAGCAGGTTTCGTACTACTTATTCCAGCATTGGGATTACTGATAACTATATGTAGCTAATTATATACATATGACATGAACACGGATCCATATACTTAATCAATCGCTGTCAGTTAAAAAACCAGCTGCCTGCATATCAGCGAGCTAAATATACTGTCTCAGATTCCTTAAAATTAATAGCTGTAGATCTTGAGTCGTCGCCATTTCTTATTACACTCACGTGGAAACAGAACTAATACTGGTACCTAATTTTCAGCTATAAAGTATAGTTCCACGACCTAGCGCCTCGAATCGTGATCTTGAAACGGTGCAATTGCGTCTATTACGTTAAAGACGCATAAAGTAGTCCAACAAGAAATACACATGCAGTATGTCGACGTCGATACTTGCTTACGTGCACGTTTATTTATGAAGAAAACTTCGTATGAACTTACGTATACCGGTACACTACTCATGGCTATTCCATTCATACCTTTGTAGGTCTTGAGTCGTCGCTGGAGTAGTGTATAAGCACGTCGTACAAAACTATATTAGGCGAGGTAGTTTCGTGTCATGTTCTCTTTCGTTATTATAACAGTGTTCGTACCTGTGTTTTGTATATTTAGGTATTGTTTGTTGATGGACCTATGATTACAAGTAAAAGTATATATTTCTTGACACTAATATATATAGTTGAAGTAATGCATGGGGTAATTATTTCTTAAACTGCCATTGTAAATTATACTGTATTTCGTGATCTCGAAACGTCACAATTGGTACTGTACTATGATAGTCGTATACAACAGTCCGAGAGGACATACGTATTCTTCGTCGAAACAACTTCCACCCTACGCAGGTGACTGTTGTCATGGAGATCCGCGCGTCACCCGAGTCGCTGACGTGGCAGGACCGCGAGATCCGGTTTGACGTCGCAGCTGGCGCAATGGCGATGCGCAAAGGCGAAGTGCTCATCGATGCGATCAACTCAGTCGAAGACACGAAAGGGAACAACGGCGAGCGTGGATCGCTCGAAATCACCAACCTGCGGCTTCTGTGGGCGTCGCACAAAGCTGCGCGGACGAACTTGAGCATTGGCTACAGCTGTATCCAGAGCGTCAAGATCCGGAACGCGACGTCGAAACTCCGTGGCAATACGCAGGCGCTGTACGTCATGACCAAGTTTGCCAACGCTCGATTTGAGTTCATCTTCACGAGCCTTGTGAAAGCCAGCCCACGTCTGTTCACGACGATCCAAGCAGTCTTCCGATCGTACGAGACAACGAAGCTGTACCGGGAACTCAAGCTCCGTGGTGCGATCATCAAAGAGCGCGAACTCGCACTACTGCCGCACGAGCAAGTATACACGCGCTTGAATGGCGTCTGGAACCTGTCGTCGGACCAAGGGAACCTCGGAACGCTCTTCGTCACGAACGTCCGAGTCGTGTGGCACGCCAACTTGGCCGAGAACTTCAACGTGAGCATCCCGTACATGCAGATCCAGTCGGCGCGCATTCGGAGCTCCAAGTTTGGCCCCGCGCTCGTCGTCGAGACATCGGTCGCGAGTGGTGGCTACATCCTTGGCTTCCGCGTCGACCCGGAACCGCGTCTCCACGAACTCTTCCAGGAGATCCAGAGCCTCCATCGCGTGTTTGCGACAAGCCCGATCTACGGCGTTGACTACGAAGTCGAAGACAAACCACCTGCGAGTTTGGAGGCCGTGCGGCAACCGCGTAAGGTCGACGACGTCGAGATCGAGGAGCACTACGCGAGTTCGATGGACGCTTTCGCTGCATACTACGCTGCAGTGAACAAGAACCAGGATCGCCCGCCCGTGTTCTCGAAAGACCTCGGTCTCGCGATCGAGAGTCTCCCCGATGGCTTTTCAATCCAGGACCTTTGGTACGTCAACTAGGCGCAACTCGTCATGCGCTCATGCACGCCAGAAAGTAAACAAGAACCATTCCGCAGGAAGATAGATCAAGCACGTATCACGCCAGTCAATCAATAAGCGCGCTAGAGATAGATAGAGAGAGAAAGAGAATGATAAAGAGATGCAAGGCACCACAGACGCCGAAAGCCGAGACAGAGTCAGAGTCACCGCAGTTGGTGGCAGTTGACGGCACTAGCATTATAGTTTTTCTATAGTTTATATTTTCACAATGATCGAGTCACGCACTTTTATGAAACGCCAGCTCCTTTTAATCGGTAATCGGATTACAATATTCACATTTCTTTACAGCGCTCCTGTGCTCGTCGGAGCCACACAGCAAATTCACACCACAGGAACGTCGCCCTCGCTCTTCAGACGCGCAAGCCGCCGCCGCCAGCAAACTCACTCCTCCATACACGACATCATGGTGCTCTACGGTCTCACGAAGAACATGCCCAAGTCGCAGGCGATGGCCGTCACGATCAGCGGCGCAATTGGCGCGTCGTACGCCATGTGGGCGTTCTTCCGCTACACGGGTGCGTGCATTGTGTGATTAACACGCATGGAGAAACGCCACGCTGTGTTGCGTGTCTATCGTTATGCGTAGCGCGTGCTGTTTGCTGACGTCTATACGTGTGTGTGTGCACCTCCTCCTCCTTCCCCCTCTCTCCCTACGCACACACACACACACACACACAACAGGTCCGGACTTTGGCGGCGCGCAGCGTGGCGAACCCAAGACGACGTCGGCCGAGTGGCAGGCAGCGTCTGTCGAGTACAGCCGCGTGCAGAAAGCGAACCCGATTCGCCACTTCAAGCAGTAAATAGCGTCACCCCACGCTTGTGAACAGCTGAATCGGACGCATTGCACTCAAACTGCGTAGGAGAGACAACAGGATCCACAGGCAGCAGCAACACGTGCGATGGAATATACAACAACTGTTCATCCTTCTCTCTCTCTCTCTCTCTCTCTCTGTCCTTTCGTCCTACGTACTGTCGTTCTCTCTCAAACGCCACTGACTGCCAGCGCTGCAACTTGCACTTGCCGCGCGCGCTCTGCGACATCCCACGCGTCGAGTGCTGCTTGCCGCAGCGTCGCTTCCAGTGCGGCTTCCTGCATTCGCATGGCTGCGTTCACGTCATCGTCTTCCAAATCGTCATCGTCGTCCAAACCAAAGTACGACGGTTGAATGGATTGAAACATGTCGTGTCTATGAGTGGGATACACACACAAAATTATACGTTAATACGCAACGTATACTCACGTTGACTACCCACAAAAGCAAACGTATGTCTCATCAACATTTCACATCCAACGTATACAAACGTATACCATTAACATATAAATACAAACGTATACATACGTAAACACACAGCGCATAAGATAGACATATAATACAGCATTTACATACAACGTATACACACGCAGCATAAACAATCTCCCCACACACACACTCGTATCCCTATCCATCAATACCAAACGCACCGCGAACGTTTCTTTGGTGCGCGTTCCGGTTGTTCAAACAGTTCGCGCACGCCTGGCAGCTTCTTCGCTGCACCAAAGTACTTGTAGCCGCCGCTGCCACGCACAGCGACGCCCGTGTCATCGTCCGTTGGCTGGGAGGACGCGCCACTGCTGCGCGTATAATCGGACCCACCGAGCTGGACGATGCGCTTCTCCCAGTGCCGCTTCTCGCGCATGCGTTTGTTGATCTCGTCGTTCAAGTCGCGGATCACGTGTTCGCTCGAACCCTCTAGACGTTGGGGAAAGGGAGCGTATACAAACGTATACAGACGTATAGACGTAAGCAGTTGAGTACAAACGATCGCTCTCTTACGTGTATCGAGACACAGCAACACACATAACGCACCGTTTTGAATGTCAGCGACCTTCTTGGTGATCTCGCGGATGATCTGGCGGCGCCAACGCTCGGCGTCTTTGAGGTTGTCGCACTGCGACGCCAAGTACGGACGACGGCTGTGTGCAAAACAGTAGCAAAATACGTTAGTTGTGGTGGCGGCGAGGGCATGGAACACGATCATCAAGCAGACACACATCGAAAGCAGGCGCACTTTTTGAACGTGTCGCCAAAGTCGTTTTTCATCGACGTCCATCGGTTCAGCAGCGACTGCGCTTTCTCTTCATTGCGCGCCATCGTGTGTGTATGCCGCTGTGCTCGTCACACTGCTGCTGCTCTGCTGCTGCTGTTGATTGCGGTGGTGTCACTGCTGCTGCAACTACTGCTGATGTCGTCCTTTCTCGACTTCTTGCACTTGTGTCTTTGGTCGTTGTTGTGCTCGCTCTGTGCTTGGTTGATATATATTATTTAATATAGATATATCTTGAAACATATTCGACATTCCCAATCTGCATCAAACCCACATACGACAACAAGCAAGATGTTCGAGTTCTTCACCGCAAACGACGCGAATGCGGACGCCACGACAGCAGCATCGCTGTTTGAGGGCCACACTGTCGTACTCGTGCGTTTGCTTGCAGCGCACATTTGTCATCTACTTGCGCTATGCTGCAGATACACTGACTGGCTATTGTCGGCTGCTTGGCACTACAGCCCGCAGTCTCGTACGCCAACTTGGGGCAACTCACGCTCGATCTCGTGATCAATACGCTGCTCGTCCATGGCACTGCGCTCGTACGTTGCTTCCGTTATCGATGCATGCATGCTTGGCTACCAAACAGCAGCGATCCTCACTCTGTAGACGTTTGTATACGTCCAACAACCTCCATTGCCGCACATGTCGTAGCACGCAGAGATTACAAAAGTCGGCTACTTTGTCTCTGAGAACGTCCCACCGCTTGCAGGCAGCGCAGCATTTGCAACGCAGCAGCACGAATCGCTGTGTCTCAACCTTGAAGGTATCGTTGCTATGTCGCTCTCTCTTTCTACGTATACACACGTATATAAACGTATACAAACATGCACATACGTCTACTAGTGTATCAGATTGCGTCGCACAAGATTACGATCGTCCAGCAACGCGCTGCTGCGTTCACTGTACGTTGTCTATTGTCCTCATTCTAACTGTCTTCAACTGACTCTCTCTCTCTCTCTCTCTCTCTCTTGCACAGGGTCGTGCGCATGCATTTGCTGCAGAATTCGTCGAGTGGGCGACACGCAGTCGTATCACGTCGCTCTGTGTTGTCGCTGGCATCGACGACATGTTGCGACACGACACGAACATGCAAATGTACGTTAATACAGCTTGTATACACGTTTGTATGCGTCCTTAATACGTTTCTATAC
This sequence comes from Globisporangium camurandrum, assembly GCA_023337595.1. Lineage (NCBI taxonomy): Eukaryota > Oomycota > Peronosporomycetes > Pythiales > Pythiaceae > Globisporangium > Globisporangium camurandrum. The sequence continues at coordinate 10,041 of JAADXH010000155.1, forward strand.
GTTTATATATGCGTGTGTTGTACATTTCTGTATGTATTTTATACGTTTTACAACATATAAAAGATATACGTTTGTATATGCTGATAGTATACGTTTATATCTGTCTGTACACGTTTATATGTTATTACTACGTGTATCCGTCGAATATACGCCAAAGTCATTCACACTCTTTTGCTCTATACACAACAGTCGTCCAATCCGAACGATCGTCGCTGGCGATGCGTCAACACTCGTGACGCCAACGTTCGTCGATCAATTTGCTGCGTTGTCAACTGCTGATGTATCCACCAATAACGAATGGACGAACGTTCGTGGCGCCGGCCTTGCGCCATTGCTCCATGCGCAGTGCGTTGCATCCAAACTCCCAAGCGTCGCGCTGCTCATGGCGTGTGCAGAAGGCGACAACGTCCCAGACGCAGTTGCGATGGCGACGCATCTCTTGACGTACTTGCAGCTGCTTCCATTGGATAAAAAGAGCCAGTTTGTGTTTCCACCGTCGTGGAGTCAGTTGTTTGGACGCGGGCCGGACGCTGCGTTGTACCTGTAGACAGGCATATAGGCAGTCGACTGTATGATGCACTCGAAGAGAGAGAGGGAGAGAATAGACGTTGGAATACAGAATCGTCTAGCAGTGCATCTGTTCATTCGTGAAACCATTATTGGCCAAAACGACCATACAAAAATCAAGTATAGTGTCCAGTCAGGAGATTCCACAGCACAGCAGATACCGGTAGCTGAGCTGGTAAACACCGGTACCGATCAGGATGTTAAATCTGTCTTGGGACGTCATTTTCAATAGCTGTCGTCGCTTCGATCGACATCCAACACCTTGATAAAAAGGCTACAAGGCCCCTACCTCGCGCTCGCTTGCGTTGATTGCTCTCGCTGCGTCGCCTGCCTCGCACTGAGTCGTTCGAACTTCGCTCTATTGCTCAAAAGGGTGTTGAATACCGATACAAAACTACAAGTTACACTTTCAGGACTGATCACGAACATTCATGGAGTTTTTCAACGAGCGCGTCGAACTGATCGCGCTACGTGAAGAGCTCCGGTGGCTGCTGCGGCGCCTTGATGCAAGCGAACGCAGCAACGAGCAGCTGAAGCGGTGCACACACCAACAGCAGCAGCGCATCGCGCATCTCGAAGCCGCTGCGGCGTGTGCTGAACACGACGCTCACGCGTGTCTTGAGCGGCGCGAAGCGGAATACATGCGTGAGTCGAGCGCACAGATGCAGTCGCTGCTATGCATCGTCCAGCATTACGAGCATACGTGCACTGAGCTTCAGATGGAGCTACGACGCGTCAGCAGCGTGGATACGAAGCATGTGTCCTCAACTGCGACGCAGACAGACGATCGTATCGACATCAGACAAAGCAACGTAGCGAGTGCAACGCAAACAGATACTACGGATAGCGTAGTGAGTGCGACGCAAACCGATCAACAAATCAACATTAGCAGTAACAACACGAACAGCTGCGACGCTGAATCGAGCACAAAAATATTCGAAGTAGCACACCAACAACACGACGGGGTAAGTGATGGTGGCGACTCGTTATGCGTCGAGCTTCAACACCAACGCAACGGCAACAGTGACAACTTGGCCAACGAAGAAGCGTGTGGTATTGACACTCGTCTACCACAATCACAATCGATCCAGGTGCGTTGGGTTGTCAATCAGCCAGTCGACTGCTTTTCGCGTAGAGCGTCATAGGATATAAAATGCACCCACGGACTCGTAGATTAATGACAAGAGTCTATGTATGTCGCCCCAGGCATTCGTAGCGCAGCCTCATGCAGCGTCCTCCTCCTCCCAAGGTCAAAATGTGCAGTCGCCATTACAGCACTTAAGGCGTAGCGAATACGCACACGTCACAGCGAATAGCGATTTTCGTGCCTCTATACTCCAACGCCTGCATCGTCAACCAGCACCAACACAACCGCTACTTCGATCGACGCATTCGTGGATGCGACCGCGTCCATTACCGATTGTAGAGGAAACAGACAATGAGGAAATATTTGACCAGCTACTGTTCACGTCCACGCGCGAGGACCAATTGCCGTTGCCTGTTACGCTATACGACAAGCAGATAAATACGAGGATTGCAGCAGCATACAGGACACAGCTACACGGATACACCGCTTCTGCCAGCAACACCAGCAACCACAACGAAAGGCACAGAGCAGCGGCAGCAGTGCGTCATTCAACAACAACAACAGCCAGCAGCAACACAAACTGCCACCCGCGATCACCACCTACCGCCTAGTAGACTCCTATCCATCCTATCCATCCTCCTCCTCGTAATCACCGTCACTGTCGTTCCCAACATCGTGGCCACGACTGCGCTGTGCTTTCCAGTGCGCCATGTCGTTCACTTCGAGTTGCAAATACAGATCGTCGTCACCCCGGCGACTGCGCAGGGGAATCGCATAGCGCTTTCGGTCAGCGTGGTTCCGTGCTGCTGAGCACTGGTTCTCGATCGTCGCCATGATATTTGCACGCTCTGCGACCCAGCGCTGCTCTGACTCTTGCAGGATCTCACTGTACGTGTTTCCCATCCTATGTAAACACGCACACACAAACAAATATAATGCAGAGAGAGAAGAGGAGAGAGAAGGAGGAGGCACACGAGGTCATCGACACATGCATTTGCACGCACGTTAGCATCGCGGCATTTTTTATCGGATAGATCACACGACCATACTCAATTCAAGTATAAAATGCCAGCAAATATGAACCGCACATGGCAATCAGCAAGTTCACGAGCAGGATCATGACGAGGATCACGTACGCGAGCACGAGCACTTGCGTGAACGGGTTCATGCGACTGTCCGTGTAGTTGTCGTCGTAGTTGACTTCGCCGGTAAAGCCTGCAATGAGGAGAATGCGTGCACGATGGAGGAGCTGGGCAGGACCGGCGCGACCGTCCAGTACGAGATATAGCGCCTGGGAGAAGCCCGCGAGGACAGCGACGTAGACAAAGATGAAGCGCACGATGTCGTTCGCGATCATCGTGAGGATCATAATGACAAACGGTCCCGTGGATCGAAACCCAAGGAGGAAGAAGAACAGGTAGAACCACGCAAAGATGAGCGCGACAGCAGCGAATGCGTCTTCGAGGTCTTCGTAGCTATTATCGCTATTACTGCTGCCAGCAGCGCGCATGGCAGCGGAGAGGAAGAGAAACGCGCTCGCCATGAACGTGCAGACGTTATCGAGCTGCCCAGCGCCGGCTTCAGTCGTATAAGCGCGCACGTTGAACAGCAGTTGGTTCGATTCGTTCATAAATTTGACAAATGCGATCGCTACACTAGAAGCTTCAAGCACGCTGAGTGCGATCGACTCACGAAGCGGGACGTTTTGACGATGGGTGGTCTGTTTGATTAACGTCGCCGTATTCAGCAATGCAAGAAACACGACGTACGCAGCGAGGCGTGTGAGGAACCGGCGCTTACCGACGTATTTCCACTTTTTGTGCAGCAACAACTTCACTTCCGTGATCCGTAGCATCTCGAGGCGCGCAGAGATGATCGCACGCATGACTGCTGGTCGCGCCGATAGCGTATTCGACAACGGTTCGAGTGAACACAGGCACTGGATTGCTGTCTTGTACCCTCGCTTGCCTTTTGGCGCGAGTGGGTACGGCAGCGCGGCAAGGACGTTGTGTACTACCTGGAACGCTCCATGGTCTGAATCAGGGCGAAGAATTGGCTGCTCGAGGTCCAGCAGCGGCACATGAAGCGCTGTGATCGGCCCGAAGCACCACGCAACGGACGTCGAGTGCCGGAGGATGTGCTGGAACATACGTTCGTTCCCGATCGCTGCAGCAAGTGACAGTGGCGTGAGTTCATCGTCGTTGCGCTGCAGTACGAATGCAAGCATCACATCGTGTGCGACGTCGTTCACGCGCTTCATGTACTCGACCAGCGAGTCGACGCGACTAAATTCTGCTGTTGTGTCATTGCTGTTGTCGGTTGCTGTCGCAGCAGCTGTGAACGCTGCAAAGCGAGCGTGAAGCCGCAAGCGCGTGACCTCGAAATATGTTGTTTTGGCAGGTTGTTGGTGCGGTATTGATGGTGGGAGTGCTGAAGCGTTGACATCAGAGCTGGCAGTGCTATGAGGTTGATCAGTCGCCGCACTGACGTCGCTTGAAGGAGCAAGATGCTCGCCACACGTCGCGACTGCATCGCTTGCCTGGGCGGCGGTGGGACCACCAGCATCGTCCACATTGTCAAAAGCAGTACTCGGTGGAGCTAGGAGCTCCATGGCGTACTGGAGTGCAAAATTGTAGACGTTTGGGAGGTCGTGGATGACCGCCATATGCAGTGCGTTGTTCCCGAACCGATCGCACATGAAGATTGACGTATTTGGTTGATGTGCCGCTGATTTTGCTGTAGATGTGGATGCGTTTGCTATCGACGGTCCGTTCGTATCGCTTTTCGTGTCTCGGTCTATGCTGACGCTAGCAGTCAACGTCTTTGCGTGTACCTTTGTCTCTTTATCAGTCGTGGCACTAGCAGCCGCAAGGATGTCGAGTGCGACGCTCACTTGATTGGACGATAGTGCAAACAGCAGCGGCGTGCCGCCAAAGTAGCACGCTTTCCGTGGGCGGAAGAACTTACCTGTCGTCTCAGCGCACAGCAGTGCTGGCGCCTGTTCGAGCAGCCACTGCACGAGTGCTGCTTGGCGATGGACGATCGCAATGTGTAGCACGTTCTCGCCTTCGTACGGCGACCGCTCGGTCGCGCCAGCGTCTAGGTGGGCGTACGTGATCGTCGCGTATTGCGGCGCGCGCAATACGAGGAGCTTCCCGAGGTCGTAGTGGCCATAAAGAAACGCCAAGTGGATCGGTGCCGCGCCAACCGAGTCGCGCAGCAGTAGGCAATACACATTGTCGTCCACGAGCTGCATGACGGCGTCAGTGTCGTTCGCGGTCACAGCATGGAAGATCCCGTCGTCGTCGTGGTCGAGCACTTGATGTGCGACGACGTCGACGCGTGACCGCGCACCGAGCCAGCGAAACAGTTGACTTGGCAGTCGCTCACCTTTTGTCTTGACCGGTCGGCGGCCATGGAACGTACTTGGCGCTGCCATCGACGTTGTCTGGCTACTGGGCAAAGCGCTCGATTAATGTCACTGGTGGTGCTGCAGGCGTTCACGCAAAGCTCGCGGCTGCCTAGTCGACGTCGTTTGGTATACCCAAAGTCTCCCTTGCGTTTTTCACTGTTGAGATGCCTATTCTAGAGTGTCAGGTGGATACAACTTAGGAAGGATACAACTTGCAAGGTTTTTGAGCATCCATAACGACACAGGCAAACTTGTGCGTGATGAAAACCAAGGAAGAGGCTTTGAAGGGCAAGGAAGCACACATCCGCCCTATAGCTCATGACCACAGACGCGAGCAAGTCGATCGACTCAGTACACAACTATCTACGAGTACACTATGCTTTGCACCGTCTTGATCATTGCGTCGTCCCAACCTTCACCACAGCGCTGGAGCTCGCGCAGCGTGTCGGCTGCGATAGGAAAATCCGCTCGATGCAAGCGCATCAGCGTCGTGCGCTTGAGCACGACGACCCAGCCGTCGTTCGACTCGCCATTGGTTACATTGCCAGCTTTAGCATCGCTTGTCAGCGGCTCGAGCGACACGACGAGTGCAGCAGTGATGTCGTTGCGCAGTCGCGTCGTAGGCGCGTACGGAAATAGTGCGTCCTCAGTCACGTAGTTTGCAACGATCACACCAACAGGCTGTGTACTACTACTACTACGACTCCTGCTACTAGTTTCGAATACATCACAGAACGTCGCAGCGTTGCCTTCGACTATGACGTTATCCAACATCGTCGTCACGAGTCGGTTCTGCGACACGCCCTGTCGCCGCGTGCCTTCGCCTTCACGGATCGTGACGTCGCCCAGGACCTCGGTGACACTGATCTCCATGTTGAAAAAGTAGAACAGCAAAGCGTCGAACACATGCTGGACACTCGTGATGCCAACGAACGGCGTAATGTCAAATTGCTGCGTACACAACGCGTTTGTTGTTGGACACACAAAGCGCGAATGTTCACTGTATGCAGTGCTTGGAGCAAGCGCCTGCGTGCGCTGCGCCATATACTGCTGCGCTGCACGCAACTTGGCGTCTTTCAGAGCCAGTAGCGTCGCGTGGCGCTCGTGCCAGTCAGTGCCAAGTCGAATGCACGACTCGAATGGAAATGGACTCTGTGATGTGCTGATCTATGAGTGCAATTGTATGTAGAAGTGAATCGACAGCGACGCTAGTAAAATCGAGACGATAGGAGTGAGGTAGTTCGACGGACCAGCTGTGCGCCAAGCGTCGACTGGACGCGTGCGATTGCGAGGCGGTTTGTCTGCACTGCATGCTGTAGTGCTTCATTTTCGCGCTGTGCGTACTGCAACGACGTTTGCTGCTGTACGAGCAGAATCGATGGCGACGAAGAGCAAGCAGCAGTGGCAGTTTGTGCCAGGCGAGTTCGATCGCTGTTGCCTTGGAGCCACGTGAGTTGGGTCGTCAGTTGTACGAGCTCTGTCTGTAGTGCCTCGATCTCACTCTGTCATACATAAACGATACGCAAGTGGTCGCTGTTCAGCACGCATACAAGACATTTTTGCAAGCGAGTTGTTGACATCACAAGTGCTGCACCTTGCGCGCATAGTACGTTGGCTGACAAGGCTCTCGCAGGCGATTTGTTCGTGTGAGCTGGTGCTGCGATGCGTCGTGTTCAGCAGCACTATTGTTGTCGCTGCGCTTGCTCCAGCTTGCATGTGCAGATGCAAATGCAAGGAGCGCAGCTTGCACGTCGCTCGCTGCAAGCATCGTTGTCGTTGTTGTTGCAGCAAATGCAACAAATGCGATACCAGACTTGCGATTTTTGCTAATGGGCTCAAATCGATATAATTCCTTTGGAATCGCAACACATTCAACTACAAGAATCACATTTTATGCGTTTCTTCAAATATTGCCTTAAGGCAATTTGCACTGAGAGAGCCAAAATGTTATACATCGATTTTGTCAACGTTTTTAGATCTTCATTCATTTTATTGAGCATCTCAACGTGTTCCTGTGATACATGTTTAAGTGTATGCAACAGCAAAACAGGTGAGACATCATACGAGACCGAAACTCGCATGGCGCACCCAACCTTTGTAACTCTGACGTAGATATGGTCAAATTTGCAAATTCGCCATTAAATTGAGCAACAACATAGACTATGAAACAGAGTAGGAAAGCTGTTTGTATTTGACAATAACACGACGAGTGATTTGCCGGTTGACTTAACGGGTGACCTGTGAAGACATGTCTAAGTCAATTTTGCATCATAGCTGGCAATTATACAGATTTCTAGTTTTACATTGAATTTTAGGTACAGTGCATATTTTCCAGTACCTCCTCCCAAATTCAATGTTTTTGTTGCTGTATAAAATTGTTTCGAGTACGTGAACAGAAATAAAACTCGCGCACAGAACCTCCGCAATATAGATAGTGCATTAGCCCCACATATGTTTTTTGACGAATAAAAAAATGTAAGACTGAATACAATATTGATATCGGTATCAACTTTTAAAATTTCAATTTTAGAAATCAAAATTTCCAACGTGAAAATACATACATTTAGCGGTATTTGCCAGCCGCATTGTTATTATTAGTAGATACGACTTTGTTGTAGTACACAAATGCAACAAATGAAATAATGGCATGTTTCATTGACATGTACATATCTATTGCCGCGGGTTATACAATTTTATGCCGCGCATGAATAAGATTTCTTTTATTATATGCAAGATAACATGGATTATATAATGTATATTTTTAGGGATGATGACCTCTATATCTTGAAGTCATTTTTGTATCATATAGTCTTATCGGTAAACCATTGTTATCGGTTTCATTACGTCACTGCTTCATTTCAATTCGACTAGCTAGCTAAACAACATTATATTTAAGCAACAAAGCAAGTTTGAGTTCTCCGAGCACACCATAGAATGCAGTTATATATTTACCATACCATCTAGTTCACCTTCAACAAACACCTGAACGAGAAAAACGATATTCGCTATAATGGTTTATCACATATGTTTCGCTAGCAAATAGGCGAAATGGCTTTGAGTCACATCGTGCATTCGAATGATCGTACAAAATCGACAAACTGAATGATAAAAGTATCCGTTAACCTTAATGCAATATTGGCAATCTTATCGCGACCAGCCAATAAACGTTTAGCTGTTGTCGAATTAGCCTACATATAATCGACATGGTGATCACGTTGAGCGCCTATATTTTATAAATTTGCAACATAAACGCTTGTTTTTACTCAGCTTATTTGTTTGTTAAATTTCGTTGACATTTCGAAATGGACAGGCCAACTATCACTACTTGCCAGTTCACATTATCACCGTTGCACAGGGCTTGTCAAATAGTGCTTGAGTGAGAAACATACAATTACTTTACTGCTCCTATGCAAGCATTATATGCAAGATAAATGGAACATGTATTATATATTATTACTAGGGATGATGACCTCTATAACTTGGAGCCAATTTTTTGTATCATATAGTCTTATCTGTAAACCATTGTTATTGGTTTCATTATGTCTAAAGATCTTCATTCATTTTATTGAGCATCTCAACGTGTTCCTGCTCTTCCGCACACGACTGCTTAACGCAATCGAATTGATGCGCCAGTTCCTATTCATAATGTGGAGGAGCTCATCACCGCGCTTGAACTCGTCAAGTGGAATATTCGTATGAACGTGTACATTCTGTCTGACCGGCGCATTAGCGATGCACTGATTTCCATGTGTCGATAGAACAGCGGACTACAAATTATCATCATTGCGAACCCAAATAAGTGCGGAACCAACACGCTCGTTATGCACTTGCGTGCAGTGCTCCCTATGCAAGTTCGGGTATACACGATGACCGATCAGCATTGCAAGGACGTCTTGTTGGACGACAAGCGGAATGACTCGGCGAGTCATTCCGAAAACGAGAACCATTTTGAAGCAAAAAACACAAGTTTGAGTGTGCATTGTATCATACCCAAAGCTGTAGTACGTTCGCTTTCACCACACTTAGTTTAATCTTATACACATTCATTGAAGTGGTATATACAAAAATAAGTTATTCAACTCATTTTCACGTTCAACACACATAGCAAATAAACCCTAGTATTTACGTTCAAATTGTGCACAATGGACAAAAAATCATCAACGCACTGAGTAACTCCAAAAACATAGAAAACGTTTGTTGAAACTGTTGCGTGCACATATACATTTATATCTTATTTGAAATCGACACATTCATAACATCTCGAAATATTCTGAAAAATGAGAAATGCTTTCTTGAGCAAGTTTACATTTTATTATGTACTGTACTTTACTATACAGTGAATGAGAATCAATTTACTTGGTCCACATACAGATCAGTTTGCACCTTAGAATGCAGAATGAGAAACAAATCTGGACCAGGGCCTACAAAAGTACAGCTCAATGCTGTACTTCAAAAAGCAAGTAATAATGCCGTAAATTTTAGTGACTCAAGTTGCTGCGCAAAAATAGGCAACGGGGTACCGTATACAAAAATATATTCAGTCTACAATGATGATACTCAACATCACCTTGATAGGGTGAGCATCCAATGTATTTCGTCTTTGTTTTGTGTTTTTTCAGTGTCAACTGCGATATTTTAAGCATTCGCAGTATACGTGTTCATTGTGTGACCTATCTACACTGCAACAGCAGCTTAAACAGGATGCATGATAAATTTAGGTCAATAAACATCCAGGTAGGGTAGGTACTCCATGGAGGACCACTATTCCGTAGACTCCGTTAGTGTCAAATACGGATCAGTAGTGCCGGCATACCAGTACAGTCTAAATGGAGTACTATATTTGGGCGACTGTTGTTTTTAGTGCTGCGGCAAGCAAATACAACCAATGGAGATGCCAGACTAGCAAGTTCTTAGTAACGGTGTCAAAAAATGAGAAATACAAATGGGTCAAATTCTATCTGCTTGTGTTTCAGACAACTAGATACACATTTGCGTAAAATGTTGTTAGATATACTTATGTATATATAACAAAAGCAATTGTACAGTAAGCAAATGCTGTGCCTATTCGTATCTCAGCTAGCAGAGGCAGCATTTTATAAGCCCACTCTTTACACATGTGTGAGTAAAGCGACTATTAAAAACAAACACATTACTTAGCGGACATTCACTTGATAATCTAATCGCTCCATCAAGCACTGCAACTTCTAATACACGTACACACTCGCGCCGTTCGTGTTTACAACCAGAAACTGCTAAAATGTAAAAATGGACATATTGGCGCACCTCTTGATTGACTTTTGGTTGTAGTCACGCGGTTGTGAGAGTGACGACCGTAATGCTGTACTTTAGGTCATCCATTATTGTTGTAGTTGTTTTGCTTTGTTGTAGATGTTGATGGCGGTAATGTTGCCTACTTTTTGCGAGTTGTTGTGCCATGAGTCACACTCTTTGCTTAGAAGTTCGCAAATCTGATTACCGAATACAGTCGTCAGAGGTATAAAATACTGTGTTGATCAAACAATACCGACACATATATTATAAAGAATAGTCCTTTGCAAGATACGGATACATTTTGTAAAATGTTCGTTTTATCATATGCCACACAGTTTGGATTGCAACTGACCAGTTTATACCGCATCAAATAAATTTCTTCAAAGCACCTTTCAGCTATTATATATATGCTCTCATAAATTTGGTGGACTATACTTACTGGTACATGCACTCCAAATTTGTGCGATTCCATCACAGGCGTCTGCCATATATGAAGTAATTTTATCCGTGGTACGGGCCGCGGCTTGGACGCCCAGCTAGTGTTGCTCGTGATCTGTTACGACTTGCCAAGCAGCCACGAACTGTGCATCCACCGTTTTGGTCGCAGCTGTCGCTTTGGTTGCAAAGGCGTCGTGATCAACTTTGTGAAAGACGACGACGTTCGGATCTTGCGCGACATTGAGCAGTTTACAGCACGCAGATCGACTAGATGCCGATGAACGTCGCGGATTTGATTTAGATTGAGGGGAGTGAAGAAGTATACCGCTGTTTTTTGTTGATTGGGTGAAAAAACATGTGCAGGAGCTCGCAGCTGTTTGCGCAGCGCCGCCGCCGCCACCGCCACCCGTCTCACCGGCTCGCGGAACGGATGGCACAAACAACGAGTTGATGTCGTACATCGACGACCCCAAGTTCGTTCAAGGCTCGCGCCACGGTTGGATCAAGTGGCTCAGCAACTAGAGAGAGAGAGGTGGTTTGCTGCATATGCAATTGCATATCCTTCTTTCACACATCAAATTGGCTGCTTCAATTACAGCACACACCCACTTCGCAGTTTGATCAAGCCCGCGACGATGGTCACCGCTGCTACCACTGCCACAATTGGGTACGGCGACACGACTGCGCTATATGGTACACGAACACTGATGTTCGATGCGACCGTGCTAGTGTTGAGTCTACTCCTCCCAGTGCGCGCCAGGTCCTCGAAGAAACGACAGCAGCTCGACATCCCTGACGAGCGCGTTGCACGGATTTTGCAAGCGTTCATAGCACTTGCTGCACACTCGCGACAACTCACAGCAGTCTCGCCGGAGCTCCACGCTGCGTTCTGGATTCGGATCAGTCAATCCGACATGCTCATCAAGCCAGCAGCGCTAGCAAGAGGGATCCTCCTCGAGTCAATCGCTGCACGCAATAGTCCCACGTTAGTGCTGTGTTTCGGCAGCGCAACTACACCAGGCTATGTCACAAATGCGCTCCTGCACGCAGTGCTTACGCTCGTAATGCCACCCGCAGATCAAGCACCATGTAATCCGCACGAGACACCTAGACGCCTTCGCCTCTCGTTCGCACATTGTCGCCTCGATACAGCGTCACTGAGTCGGATCGAGCAGCTCCTCGATTGTATCGTCGCACTACCCAGGACGCAATTTAGTATCGATGCATTGGATTTGAGTAATGCAGCAGATGAAATGAACGAAGCTGTGCTCGCAGTCGTCGCAGACATCGTCGACAAGTGTGTGCAGCACACATACGCAATTCGAGCGCTTGATCTAAACACCACTATCTATTGCTACAGCAACAGTAGTAGCAAATGAATCCGCCTGGTGCGCAAACAAGCACGTAGTAAAACGCTAGCGCCACTGCTTCGCATTGTACGAGCGGCGCTCTGCACACGACCCGGCACGACACTGTCGACTGCGCTACTGCCTTCTTACGAGAAACTACCGGTTTTGCAACATATCCAGCTGTAAAACTGCGTTCGGGAAGAGAGCGCTGCGTATTCGGCTGCGCTATGGGAGTACGATTTGTGAAGCGTCTATGTTCAGTACAAACTGGTTAGAGTACGATAGCGCTATCGATGACAAAGCAGACAGTTGGAATCAAACCGCACGCTGGCGGTGGCTCACGTTTGCGATCTTCTGTGCGCGTCCACAGCGCTTTGCACGCATGTGTCGATTGCAGCAGCTCGGCTTGCTCGTGATTGGCTCGATCACCGCACTTGCGACGATCGCTAAGACACTACGTGACCCGGCGAGTGAGCTCGTATACAACGGCAAGCGGCCTTCGTCGTTATCACGGCCAACGGGTACCGACGAACTTCTGGTGTGTATCGTGAAGCGCGACGCAAAGCTTCGACTCGTACCAACCAACAGCGAGGACCTCGCATTGCAGTCACCATCACTGGCGCTCGCAAAGTGCATGGAGCTCGAAGCGCTCACCAAGGACGCGAATAGATATGCTGTGTGCGTCGTCGTGTCCAGCGTCGGTCTCGCATGGGTTGCGCACACGGACGTCGAGCGCATCGAGCGTGAACCGATCGACCGAACGTGCCAGGTTGGCACGTACGAACTAGGATTCGCACTCGAGCGAGGCGTGAAGGATGCGTGGCAGTTTGATGCGTATTGGGCAACTGTGGCGGCATATATCGGACCACAAGTGCAGTCGCTGGTCCTAAACATGCTTAGTACTAACGTACTGATGCAGATCGTCACGGCATGTGTGCACGTCGAGCACCTGCATGTCAGCGGTCACAATCACTGCGCATCTGATGACTTCGCCACACTCTTCAAAACCATCGGCACTGGAGAGACGTGTCATCGCTTGATCACACTCAATGTGAGCACCACGCAGATAGACTTCAATGAAACCCCCGAGCTTGAGCGTTTGCTGGCAGATCCCGTGCGCGTGCGTCGTATAAATGCAACACGATTGACGTGTTACTCCGTGTGCTGCACCATCAGAACCGCACGCTCTGCGTGCTCGAGGTGCTCGATGGTGCGTGGAGCAGCGGTAACCACAACGGCAACTACTCGATTGCCGCGACGCGCGAGCAGCTCGGTCGAGAGTTTGACGGCGAGCTCTTGGGACACCGCTCGTCAGCAAACTTGCGTTTTTGAGCGTCGTGCGCACTCAGCAACTCACCAATGATGCCAAGCTCGAGCACGAGCGCGACGACACTATAGACGAGGCAACTACAAGCAAGAGTCCTCGAGCGATCACATCACTCGATCGCTGGCTTTTGGTACAAATATTTGTGTTTGCTGCGTCGGACGTCCGCCGACAAATCACTTGGTCGAAGAGTGCACTCGGCTTTTCCAGCCACTAAGACACAACACAAACACCACACGACCGATCAACGTGGTATCTCAACAGAGGATTGTATACAATGTGCACAGTGGTGCTGCTACGTAGACTTGTACCCTACAGGCACTACTCACGAACTGAACATGAGCAGCGCTTACTTTGGTTGTTGAACGGTACTACAGTAGATTGGTTGACTACATCTTGCAAGGCATAAACATGGACACTTCGTCAATAGGACTGCTAAGTACCACACCTAGATCTTGGTGTAGATCGCGCCAATCGCGTCGACACCGTCGCCGGCACGGCCATGGAAGCCACTGATCTGGAACCCTGCTGGTGCGTACACGATCGTACTGGCGCCCGTCTTCGAGCCGCTTGCGATCGAGCGGCCAGTGCTCGTACTGAGCGCGAGATAAAAGATGCGCGTGTGGCCGTCTTTCTTCCCCCAGTGCGCTTCGAGCGATTGGATAAACTCGCCCTTTGCAAGCGTCAGCGTCGTGGCCGTGCCGCCCGTACCGCCGTACGTGAACGTCGCAGGCGATGGCGCCGACACGGTGAGACTCACGGCATCGACGCGTGCGCCGCCGCGGATCGTGATCGCACTCACGGTCTGACCAGCCGATGCAGCAGCGACGCCAGTGAACTGCGTCCCGTGCGGCCCACCAACAGCGTTGCTCAGTCGAATCGACGGGTCGAGTGACCACGAGAGCTTGGCAGCGATCGGGTAGTGGTCCGACAGCGGCTTGCCGGCTGCGTCGAGGAACGCTGCGTTCTCGTTCGTGTAGCTCTCGACCACAAACTTGATCGCCTTGTTGCCACGGAAGAGGATCTTGTCGACGACCTCGCACGCGCTGTTGACGTTTGCAGCGTCGCACGTAAGCGCAGCGTCGCCTGCTGCCGGTGGGACGCCATTGCGGATCTTTTCGACCCACGCGTCCGTCAGCCCGAGCGTCGAGACAACCGAGCGGATGTTGTCGACTGCACGCGTGTAGCGCGTGTTCGTGTCGCCCATGACAACAACAGCGTTGTCTTTCGAGTTCGCGGCAATGAACGCAGTGATCTGGTCGAGGTTCGCACGGCGCGCTGCATAGTCCGCGTCTTTCCCACCAGCGTCCGAGTGGAGGTTGTACAGGTCGAACGTCACGCCATCGGCGAGCTGGACTTCGAGGAACGTGAAGCCCTTGGGCGTCAGGCAGTCGGCACCTTCGTCATTGTTGCACTTGCTCCACTTGACGCGCGCAAGGTCCGTAATGTTGCTGAACGCAAACTTCGAGAGCGTGTTGAGGCCGCTACCAAATGGCACACCGCCACTCGTCGGCGTCCGGAACGCATGCACATTCTGCGAGTAGAGCTGCGCGTGGTAGTTGAAGTCCTCCTGGACGTTCACAATGTCCCAGTTGCCCAGACGCTTGCCGAGCTCGACTGAGTTTGCGGCCGGGTTGCCGCTCGAGATAAGCGCTGGCAAGCCTGCGACGTTGCACGACATGAGCGTGAACGAGTTGTCAGCAAGCGCGCGCAGCATCGTGTCTTGGTTGCGCTGGTGCGATAGGCTTGGTGGCGTCTGCTGGTGTGTGTGAGTGCGAGGCGGCGGATTCGCAAGTGAGATCGACGAAAAGAGCGATTGCGCTTGTGTGTGCTGTTGCATGTTGTTGCATGTGCGTCCGTATCACCCCAATGGACTGTCGCTTGCCGGTGCAAGCACAGACTCAGATTCATCAGCACCTCCTCCTTCAGAAGTGCAAAATGTTGAGCTCCAGCTCATGACTGTTTGTTTGCTCTTGCATCGAACGCGATCGAGAGCAATCGCGTGAGTAACACAACAAACACAACAACGACGCAAGCTTCAAGTCTCCCCATCTTTTGCTCCAGCAGAGCATTGTGGCTCATGACAGTTTTTTGGGCGAAACATGTTGGTGGCAAGGTTGGACGATGACCAAAGTTACGCGTGCAAGACGCACGAACATCGTGATCATGAGTTTGACGTCGAATGGCGTCGGACGCCGAGTGAGGCCTCGTAGAAGATACTGTACTGTACAAGTGACAAGTGAGCAGCGCTGTTGTCGCGGTGAGATAGAATTTGGACACACCGACAACGATGTGTCGACGATTCTCAGATTCGCCCAAGTCGTTAAACCGATTCAACAGATTCGCAGCATACAGCTTGCACCGCTTTGAAATGCGAGGGTGGTCAACGCACTTGTTTTCAAAATCTGCAATTTCCCATCGATTAGTAGTTAAAAACAACTTTGGAGCTTTTCGAAAAATATAAATTAATGCTGGATTGGCGTCAATATAGCAAAAAATAACGAGATCCTGATTCTTGCCATTATTCGAGCGTTTCTTGCGTGAACAGTGCAATCGATGGGAAATTGACAAAAATCAAGATTAGACACTCTTGACGGTAATAACTTTCGAAACATTAAAAATTTGCAGTTGTCAACTTTCGCTTAGTACACCGCAAAAACAAATTAAAATAAGTTTCCTAATTTACTTAGTGCATGGTATTTTAGTGGTTTATCAAATGACAACGAAAGCAAGACCGGCGTGTTCGCCGTTTGTCCACAGCATTGACGCAAAGCTCTCCAAGTCGATTTTACCGTTTTTCGAGGTCGTCAATAGATGAAACGGACTTTAGTTCAAATGATCGAATGTACCGATAGTGCTTTCTTGGTGCTGCTTTACAGCAATTTGAGCACAACGATCAAATAGCTTTATATTTTTGCATGTTGCTGCGCTTGATTCATATTATTTGGATTTCATGTACTAATAGTTTGTTCAAACTCTGAAAGTTCTCTATGTTTATGCAAAAATAAACGATGGAAATTTTCTAAAAAGACATTGATATCGGAAGGTCAAATGATCGAATGTGAAATGATATCGTTTGTTTAATTTCGTATACAGCGCTCATCTCAGTAGCTCGCATGGTATGCATTCGTATATATAATAATGCACGAGAAACTTGATGTACAAAGAATTGGGATCTAGGGTATAGTTGTACCTCATGGAAGTATACACCAACTGAGTGTCATAAAAGAAATGTTATGCTACACTTTAACTATCGATATTGCTCTAATAAACAAACCCAGCGGATGTTTATGGAAATGCAATATGGCATTACGAAATCATAGTAGCATTGATATGCTCGATGACATTGCAAACATGGCACATACTATGGTATACCGTTTTATTCTGTAGACAAATTCACAACAAAGGCGTAATGGATCAGCAACTGAGGGAAGGAGCCAAAGCGCTAAGCCATCTTTGTATTACTGTACGAATTTCTGCATGTAAGAGGCACTACGTGGTAATTGTTGAGGGTTACAATACATTACTGTACGATCATAACATTATGTGAGGAAACGAAATAGAGTTTAGCATTCAAACAAATTTATCGATCAGAAATACATTTCATATGTTCAACGCAAATGCGCGTATACACGTGTAGGACATGTAATGCATTTTGTGCTGTAATAGACTTTTGCCTAATATGCGCAAAACAAACAATGGATAATATGACGAGAGAAAAAATCATTCATTGTTACTCAAGGCAAGAGAAAGCAAGATAGGTCACTGCAAGTTGTGCACGAATGTTATATATGCGTTTCATGTCTTCAAATATTAATTCTTCTAGTTCGTCGACGAATTTCGAGCGTTATACAAGGTCAGTTTCCAAATTAATATATTGTGGTATGATACGTACACACGACGAACAGATAAACCAATCAAGTATATATTTTTGTACCAATCCAATGCATTTCTATTCATTTTTGGTCACCAATTTCCAATGTATAAAATACTAAAGCAAGTATATATAATCTGCCACATGGCGTACTTGAATATATATAGTATTTGTTCTACGACTGTAGATTTAATGGGTTGCGAGCTTTAGTAAACTAGTCCGTGTTGTTTAAGATGTCGGTAAGTTGCGTTGCTGTTCGACAAGGTCGACAATAACCTTGCTAGCTCAGTCTCGTCAAGCTCAAACTTGTGTAATCTATGTCACCAGTTCTGCGCGCTGTGTGGTCCAGTGTATTCGCACTGAACGGGTAAATATGATTCGTCCATGACGTTACCCAGATCGCAGTTGCCACTCTGTGCGCCTTCCTGTGCATCATCGCCTGCAGACGTGGCGATAGACGGGTTGGTACCAACTGCCGAGGCTATTTTACAAGCAAACACTTAGCTAAAACAACGTAATCATATAACATTCTATGGACGTCATAGTATAGTGGAGACATCAACAATGCGTGATGCACGAATTATATATCAAATTTCGAAAAGACACACACGATAAACGACCGAAAATAAAACGATTTCAAGCGGTATAACTCACTATTAAATAACTTACATTTGGCTTGACTACTCAAGTTTGTTCAGTCTCGTAGTCTTTGTAAAAGTCACAACGTCTTGCACCATGCAGATGTAAACTCTTTTGTTGCGGCGCAGTCGTGCACAAGTAAGGTATATGACAAAAAATATTACTATAGTACTAACGCCCCTGCTTTGTCGAACACGGCGATGGAGGGAGGGGGGGGGTTATTGAAATCAGAGCTCATCAGTCGCGGAACACTCCCCACACGCATTTGCGACTGTACTAACGCACAGCATAGCTGCCTTGCAAAATGTCATTGGATTCGAATATGTTGCTTCGAGGGTGAACGTCATGTTCGTTTTCTTACCAGCGTTGAAATAAGTGATGGCACACTATTTCTGCTTAAAAGTTAACCGAAACGTTTTACCAAATACCACGTTTCCCTTAAAGTTGTCCGATGTAAACGATCATATTGACTGTGATTAAAAAGCATGCATTTATGCAATTGATATAGCGGCCCCAGTTTGTCTCACGAAAATAGGGTCAGGGAAAATGCAGACATTCACTTGCGCATGGGCATTCTGTGTTTGCATGTCACGTGTCGCGATAATAGCGCAACCCGGACCTTACTTTTTGTATAAAGCTTATCATTTGTTAGCGTACGAACCAAGCACAACCACCATATCGAGTGCGTTTACAAAATAAATAAATACTTCTTCCAGCTCAGATTTCGCAATTGTGGCCAACAATTACGAACGCACCATTTGTAACCGGGGGATCCGAGCGACGAAGTACAGATGAGAGGAAACGTAACCTGTGATGTTTGAAGCAAAAGTCCGAATGTATTGAATGATAAGATTTCGGTGTATGTGCACGTCTTGCACGACACAGCTAACTTTCTCGTTATACTATGCTAAATACTAATGCTAATTGTATTTTGAGGTAGTCATTCTGCTGACTTTGTAAATGATCTTGCCAATGTCTCAATATTAAATTGGTTTGAACGTCCAAATGTCTTGATTGTGTGACCAATATTAAAGAAGATTTCAAATGCTCATATGTTCAACATGCGAAAAACTAATTCCGCAGCGCTCGATAAATACTATAGATTAAATATAACCAGCGCGTGTAACCCTGTTACGCCTACCATTAAGCCTAAAACGATATTTTGCATCACTGCACCTTGTGCTGATCACAACAGATACAATATGGCTGTCGCAACTTAAATTCCCAAAGCACTTGCATTATAATATCTGAATCGCGATGGCAACCAAACAAATGGCAAACGAAGTCTGACCGGACACACTTGCAACAAATGTGCGTTCTCGTGGAAGGTGAATACAATACGATATTAACTATAGTAAAACTCACTAAAATGTTACGACAGCAGAAGTCAAACTGAGCTGCCTGACTCATTCACTTCGAGTATAACAAAAAGACAGTGTTGGACCAGCAATATATTCGCACCTGCTCGAACAACCTATGGCACTATGTTCGCACCTGCTCAACCAACCTGTGGCACTGTTCAATGCTCGATAAATGAATGTCATTTTTATCTCACTGTGCCAAAAATATGGATTTGTCACTGTGATCGTCAAGAACGCATTGAATTTAGCAATGTGTTTCTATGGTAAACCCACAAGCGAAGAGTTGAACGGGAGCTCCATCATTTTTCTAGCGATAGAGTGTGAACTGCTGCTGATCGTACCGTTGATGTGTATGACGATGTAGTTGGGATGAGGTTTGTCAGTGCGTATGTAGTGACGAAGATTTATCTATCGGTGAGCGTCTTGAGGTTCTTCTGAGGAGGAAATATGTATACGTCTGAGCAAAGCGACGACGCGTAAACAGGCGGCAGTCTTTATCCCACGTGCTTGTCCGAGTGAGCTGATAGTGTCTGGTTTTGCTAAGTACTGATGTACTTCAGGTTTGACAAACTCGGTTTTTGCACGTAGTTGAAATGGGTCGTCATTACAAATGGTGCATTTTTGTGCACAGCACGCTTACTACAAATGTCCGGTTGTGTTAGCCGTTGCTACAGATACTGTGCGATAAACAAGCAAATACAACCACGCTGATACGGTATTTGCAACATAGGGCCATGCAATCACGCTGCTACTGTATGTGCAACGACTTGGAAGCAGCAATCGTCGAGAGCTTGTTCTAAAGCTGCTCTCAGTCACTCGTGCGTATGTCTCAAGTGGGGTACTTTCCAACCTACTACGTAGTATACAGTATGTTGCACGTACGATGCTGTCAGTACCTTTCAATACACATTCGATTACCAGTATACTGAAGGATTGATCAACAAATCATATAACGCAGAGCGTATATTGCTGAAGATCACCCACACAGTGTGAGATGTCGCCACGAGACGGATGTCGAGTTCACAGTGTCGACAAGCTCGTACTGCGTCGCGTCATTCCCAGTAGCGTTGACTGCGTTTCGTGCAAGCGTATGAGGATCGCACGGCAGTAGCAGCAACAACGGCGGTCGCTGGTGTGCGGACGACTCCATACCATCGGTCGGTGCCTGATTTGATTGATGCGATTGGTGACGTCTTGGCGTCAGTATTACGCGGTAGACGTACAGCGTGCGGCCTGTGACAATCAGTTGAAACAGCGCCAATGGTTCCGTGAGCAACGCAATATTGAGCAATTGGACGCTCGCCCACGATGCGCTCGTGCGTCGCTCGGGCTCAAAGAACGCGCTCGCGTGCAAGGGCACAACCAACTTTTGCATCGTCGCTACAGCACTCGACTTGCGCCGCGCACATGCGTGGCACTGTGGTCGGATGCCCGTCAAGCGCTCATACAATGACGCCAGGTGCCACGTCCGTCGCGTAGTTGGCACCATAAAGCTACCATTGACGCTCTCAAGGACTGCGACCTTGTTCTTTGTAATTTTACCGAGCGGTGGTGCGCGTTGGCGTTGATGCACGCACTCTGCGAAGGCGTGTGGCACGACGGTCATGTGCCAGAACAGACACAGTGCCGTAAGCGGTACGAGCGTCCCAATGCTGTATGGGAGACAGTGCTGGCGTGAAAACAGCACGTTCGTTGCAAACGCGCGCTCACGTATAAAGTCGTACGATGCACGATGGCGCTCGCGCTGTTGCAACGCCCACCATTGGGGACACCAGACGCAATACAGTTTGATCGCGAGCGCAACACTCAGTACTGGCACTAGACTCACCAGGATTCCACGCAGGTCAAACCCGAGTCCAAACTCGATCGGACTCTCAAACGCTTGCTGTGCGATGCTCTGTTGGTCCATGCGCAGTGCTTGTGGCGTCAATGCGACGACGTCGAGGATCACGGTCGAGCGAAACCTGTTCGACCGCAAGTAACTAAACAGCGTAATCGTCGATAGCATGCTAACGAGGCCGCCACGGACACCGACGACACCGTCACGGAGCTTCCACGACGTCGGTCGCTGGAGCAGCTGCGGCACCAGCACGAAAAATGTCTTGATGATCAACGCAACGAGCCACGCGTTGCGCATTTGGATTGACGCTGCGGTCACGTACGCGACAAAGTCAAAGCCGTCGGCCGTGCCATTGAGCGTCGCCCAGAGCCGTTCACAGAGCAAGTGGACGACACCACAGTCGATCGCGTGCGCGAGGACGTACAATACGATTGGTGGCCAACTGCCGTACACGACGACGTGACTTGGGACTTTGAACACCGTCGTGGCGGTCCACGCGAGTCGTTGTGGCATCGACGCTGCAATAAACTTGCGCTCGGTGCACCGTGCAGCGTAGCAGCCGAGCCAGAGGCACGCGATGCGGAGCCACACGTATCCTTGTGCCGCTGCACGTAGCCACCGTACGGTCGCGAACCAATCGCTGGCGTTTGTGTGCAGCAGCGCACGCTCGTAGCGAAAGTCGTCGACGACGTGCGTCGCACAGTATTGTGACGACTTCGAGGAGGTTGTTGCGTTGGCGGCGGTAGCGACGCATAGACGACCGCGAATGAGCGTCACGACCTCGTCGTTCTCGCCGCGGCCGTATGTCGCAGAGGCAATCGGGATTGGACGCTGGAGCCATGCGCGGTTCGAGCTCGCTTGGAGTGTTGAGAGGATTGTGAGGTCGAACGTGAGGTGTGGGTGCTGCTGCTCCAAGTGCGCAAGGCGGCGCGCAATGTGCTGGTCGATGCTGCTTGTTGTTGATGTCCTTGTCGTGCCACCACTGCTCGATGGTAGTGTGACGGGGAGATCCCATGCAATCAGCACTGTGCAGAACGCTGGACGGTACGTGCGTGGCACGTCAAGTCGACAGAGTTCAAGACTACTGCTGCTATTGCGACCGGAACGGCGATAGTAGTGCATCGAGTATAGCCGCGTATCCAGTCGATGCCACCCAAACTTGTCGAGCACAATGTGACGGAGTCGATCGATCCAGTAGTTTCTCGTCTGTAGGACGTACGGCGTGTAGATAGTGTCGCGTCCGTGCCGTCGTTGGTGCTCGCTCAGCTGAAAGTGCTGCGTGTACAACGCAGTCACGAGCGCGTCAAGCATCACGAACGTCGTGCCGAGATCCAGGTACTTGGACGCACACTTGGACTTGTACTGCAGACAGCGCGGGTACTCGACTACGTTCAGCGACTGTGCGATCGCGCGCAGTGGTAGCGACAGTGAGTCGTGCTTGTACGCCCAGACTGTTGTTGCTTGAGTCGCGGCTGGGCCACTCGCGTCAACGAATGCGGTGTCATTTGCGACGCGGTAGATCTGTACACTCGGGTATGCGTACGGACCAAAGTACACGAATGTGTCAGGCATGACCTGCTTAAAGTCGTCTGCAAAGTGGCGCGTGCCGTAGCCGCTGCGCGGGATGTCGGACGCCGCGAGCAGCAAGCCTGAGATTGCAAAGAGGCAGCGAATCCACGAAAAATGGATGCTTGTGTCGATGTCACATTGCGGCAGCTCGATCCGGTGCACGTTGCTGTCTGTACCACGAACGTCACTGTATTCATGTGGTCGTTGGCTCGTGTGTCGTTGGCTCGTGTGTCGTCGATGGTTGACAGGCATCCCTTGCTCGTGCTGCGCTCGGACAGCCTCAACTGTTGTATCTGCTGTGTGTGACGACATGGCAAACCGCGATGGGAAGCGACATATACACGTAGTATACCAATAGCTATTCTTGAGCACGTAATCTAAAGTGGCAGTTACGCCGACATCAAACAGCATGACAACAACAACAACAACAACAAGATGTCCTTACTTCAAATGTTGCAGTTCATCAAGCTATAGTGACGTCCTATTACTTCGGCATGTTGCTGCTCAACTTGCTCACACATGGAGCCGTGGCAGCAACTGCCGTTATCGGTATTTTACTATTTTGAATATCAGTACAGTATTGAATTAGACGATTTAAAAGAAATTATAACTGTGCCCTAATATATTCTAGGTAACTGCTACCGTCCACGAATCGGCGACCACGGAACGTCTACTGTCCAAACCACGTATTGACCACGGATCGAGCTTAAAACGCAAGCAAAACACATGAATTGATCTCCAATACTGTTCATTGAGTTCGACTTTAGTGGCTGATAACATCCGCAAAATCTCTCCCTCTTCATTCTTCGATACAGATGATATTCGCTCACACTTGGTACGTCGACACGGTGTTTTGCATGTGGGCATTCTACTTGCTTGTCGGTGTGCACGAGTGTCGCTGTGTGCATCCTGCGCACGACCAACCCAATGTGCATGTGTTTGTCTGCGAGTGAATACAATTTCGTACCAGCGCAGGTTGCTTGCTTGCGTGTGAATCATGCATGTGTGACGCATATATTGACGCTTTTTCTTCTTTTACTCACTCCACATT
Organism: Globisporangium camurandrum; assembly: GCA_023337595.1. Lineage (NCBI taxonomy): Eukaryota > Oomycota > Peronosporomycetes > Pythiales > Pythiaceae > Globisporangium > Globisporangium camurandrum. Next base: position 33,823 of record JAADXH010000155.1, read on the forward strand.
AGTGTGTCACACGTTGATGGATGCGATCGTAACTCTTCGTGCGGACTGCAGACTGCCTTCTTGTCCGATGTGCGTGTGTACGTACTTGTACAGCGTGAGCGAGTCATCGAGGTACGACTATACTTGCTGATGTGCGTAAGTAGTTGCGTGTATGTTTTTGTGTTGGATTAATCGTGTGCATATAGACTCGAACGTGGACGATACGTGGGCAATACTTAGTCAATACGTGTACAGCGACCGACAGCGCGCTCAAGCTACTTCTAAAGTCCTTTGTGGCGGGCAAGCGAATTGTTCGTGTCTATCATGTCAGGTTTTTGCGACGTGTGCAGCTCTCAAGTGAACTTGGTGCGTGCTGTACTTTTACATGTCGATTCGGACATATTACGTGCAATACGTGGACAATACTTGGGCACTTACTGTTCTGGTCTGGAATGAGGGTATAGTTGCTTCTATTACCACGCCTATTATCCGTGCGATAGATTTCTAAATGACATAAAGTATCTCTGTTCGTTTAAAGTGTACCATTCGTAGTAGCGTGACATTATACATCGCCATAATTTATATCGTCATGTATTTATAGTTAGCTTGCACAGTTCAAATCGCATCAACAGATTCAGTAAGGTAAGCAACTGATGACGACAAGACAGATTTTTTATCGCTGAGATTGGTTATACAACTGTGATTATCACTTTATTTAACTTTGACGGTTTTGTCGCTGCTTACGATGAGTAGACGAAAGTAGGCGTACTTTGCACATGCGTCGGTTTCATACAATTCGTACAGTATATGTGATCTTACCGTCATTTCGCTTTTCCAGGTTAAGTGTTGTTTGTCCCAGATAGATATTATGTTTGTGATTGTCTTCAAATCTGGATAAAATTACTATGATTTTGCAGCAGTACGGCAGTTTGTTTCAGACATCGGCTGTTGGAAACGAAGCGTTTAGCATCTTATATTGTCCTTTATTAAACGGAAAGTTATCAAGTAGAACGGAGTAGCACAATAGAGCACACTTTAAATAAGAGTTTGTCATTTAATAGTTCGTTACTCGTATAGTTATGTACACATCATTATGCTACCTAAACCCGATGTTTTATAATATTCCATTACAGTATACCTATAAGGCATATTTGTTTTGTATATGAGTACTCGATAATCATGCATAATGATGTGTTATGGTGCTCGAAACTGTGCTACATTAACGGCAATTTAGGATACCTACAACATTTGCGCTCACTCTGAGTGAATGAATCAGTATAGCTAGCGAAAATATAGTCGACAACATCAGCTAAACTGAGAATACAGAGGCCAATTTGTCATACTGAAATCATGTCGTCCCCTTATCAAATGACTAGGTAAAAGCTCATTCATCGAACAGCGGAAGATACAGTAAGCAAGAATGGCCAACTCGCACTACGTCTACAAAGCTTGTCTGTACTTTCTTCAATGCTCTTAAACTGAATTCTATTGTACGAGCACGCGAGGTAAAATACATAGATCTTTATATGTAAAAGATAAAAAGATGCTATAAGTGGCACGTATCACGAAACGAATATCGTATCATATAATTCTCTACGCCAACGAGGGAATATATTTATTGGTATATTTTATCGATCGCACATAGCGTGCCACGTTTACTTAATGTTTACACATTAAATCATATTAACGAGTATGCGAGGAAAACAAATACATATGAGTATTGCGGCATCTACAAGAAATAGCTCATGCAAAGCTTTTAATAACAGAGATTGTCACGTAAGTGTGACTTGCAATTACGATTTATCATGCATGTTTTTTTTAGGGAAAAGCCATGAAATATTCGGTCAGTCAATAATTGTGACAAATCTATTCAATCACATTGTAGTCAGAAAAATTGTATCCACTCAAAAATATACAGGACAATACTAGTCACTCAATCAGTATTTTTGGACAAAAGTAGA
>JAADXH010000156.1:0-35723 GCA_023337595.1 Globisporangium camurandrum
GCTCGGGCAGTGGCATTGGCAGTGGCTCTGGCAGCGGATCGGGTACCGGCAGTGGCTCCGACGCGTCGAACGCATCGGCGAAGAAGAAAACGAAGCGCGTGAAGCGCGCAGCACCAACGAAGAAAGCGACGAAAGCGTCGCCGCCAGCGAAAGCGAAAGCTGCTGCTGCAAAGAAGAAGAAGAGTCCCGTCCAAGCAGCAGTGCGTGCGCGTGCGAAAGCGGAAGCCGACGCCGATGCCGACAACGAAGCCGACGATGATGCAGTTGCACGCAGCAAGAAGAAACGCGCAGTCAACAAGATCGACGTGGACGACGACGACGACGACAGTGAAGCCGAGATCGACTTTGCGCAGAACCTCGACGGACTCACGGAAGTTGAGAAAGAGAAGCGCTTGCTGTACGTTCGATCGTTTTGTATCGCTGCTGTAGACAGCTGATTATGTGTATTGCTGGCTGCTGGCGTCGCAATCGCTAACGGTTCTATACGCTGTTGCAAACAAACCAGTGAGAAATACGAAGCCGATGAGCAAAAGAACAAAGAACGCGACTTGAAGAAGCGCTTGGCAGCATCACAAGGACGCAGCGGCGACGCGAGTGCGAGCGGTAGCGACGACGACGACGACGACGTCGTTGCCACGCGTCGTGGCGGCCGGAACCGCGAGAGCGACCGCCGGAAAGAAGCGCTGAAGAATTTGAAAGTCAACAAGTCGAAAGGATCGGGCGACAAAGCGCGTTCGATGCTCGTCGACCGCTTTGGCGATGACGACGACAATAGCGACACGGGTGGTCGTGCGAGTGGCCGCGACCTTGCCGAGAAGCGCCGCAAGCGCCAGGAACTCCAGCGCGGGAGTGGCCGTCGGAGTTCGACGCACGACGACGACGACGACAGCTACAGCGACGACGATTCCGATAGTGCGCGTCGTCGCAGCAACAAGCGCGCCAAGCTCCCCGGCGCGGTTGCGCTGTCGTTGGACGCGGGGCGCGTCGACGAAGAAGACGAAGTGAAACCAGAAGAGAACGTCCCCGTGAATTGGAACCAAGCGAATCACTACCTGTTGCGCAAACGGACGTTCTTTGAGAAACACTTTTTCGAGCCGTTCTTTGATAAATTAGTCCGCGGTCTGTACGTGCGGATTCCCCTCGAGATGGTCGACGGCGCAATGGTCTATCGCTTCTGTGAGATTATGGGCGTCTGCAAGATGGCGCGTCCGTACACTTTCAAAGGCGAGTCGACCTCGAAAGGCGTCTTGTGTGCGTTTGGCAAGAGCCGGATCGAGTGGAAACTCAGTAGCATCTCGTCGCACTCGCTCCAGGAACGCGAGTTTATCATCTGGCGCGCGACGCTGAACAAAGAGCGACAGCACTTTCCCACGCACGCAGAAGCGAAGAAACTCAGCCGTGACAAGCAGCGCATGGTCGCAACGCATCGCTATACTGACGCGGAAGTGAACGTCATGGTCGCGCGGAAAGCCGAGATCGGCGTCCCGAGCGTCTCGCTCGGCGTCCAGCGCGTTCGGCTCGAGCGCGACTTGCGCGCTGCGCAGGACATGAAGAACTTTGACAAGGCCGTGAAGCTCGAAGCGAAGCTCCAGAATCTACTGGCCGAGAACGACGCGCGGCAGTTGCGCAAGACGGACGACGTCATCCGGATCAACGAGATCAACAAGCGCAACCGCGAAGCGAACCAACGCCAAGATCTCCAAGCACAGGAGCTTAACGATGCGCAGAATGAAAAGATGACGAGCGCCGAGCGCTTGCAGTTTGTACGCGCGAATTCCAAGAAAATGTACTTGTCGAAAGACATTTTGGACAAGAACTTGGCCGATGGCAAGTTGATTCAGCTGCCGGACGGTCGCATCATGACGCGCAACAAAGTCCACGAAGTCGAAGCGCTGCCAGATGACCTCGTGAGTGGGAAAATGGGCGTCACGAAAGCCAAGATGGGCGGCAGTGCGACCGAGATCGACATTGATAAGCTCCTTGACAAACAGCGCGAACGCAAGGCGCGCGAGACGCTCGCAGCTGCTGCGAAGCGAAAGGTCGAGGACGCAAAAGTCGAGTTTATCAGCTCGAGCAGTGCGAGTGCAGACGGTAGCGGTGATGCAAGTATCATGGCAGGCGGGACGGTGCAGGACATTGCGAATGCGACGATCCGGATCCAGGACAGCGACGGGACGTGGATGACGTTGCGCCCAGCGAACGAGATTGTCAAGCAGATGACGACGAAACCCGTCGTCTCGGCAGCGACGAAAGCGACGCGCAAAGGCATTACGGTGAAAGAATACTTTGACCGCGTCAAGAAGCAACGCGTCGATGGTCCAGGCTAAAGCGAAGCGAGGGGTGATAGTTACAGGGAAAGGAGGGCGACGACATGGGTCGAATGACTGCGACTGCTGATGCTGTCGTTGGTCAATAAGAATGCTGGCGCTGTGTGGTCGACAGCTTTTGCATTAGGATCGGAACGGCAGAGGAGGACGGCGATCGATGGAGGACGACAGCGTCAGAGGCATTGGTGCACTATGTGGTCATTCAATACGAGACACAACGTCGCATGCACATACATAGTAACGCTATTACTGTAACATGTTACGAAGTCCACGCTTGCACTGTATTGTGAAACTGCTGGCGCCGCGCAATCGCTGCTGTCTCGTTTGCACTGAGCAGCTGCACGCGGACGTCAAATGGACACTCCTGTGGCAATTTACGTGCTGTGAACGAACCCGCGTAGAACGTAGCAGGTCGCGCGCGTGTTCGGTAGATCTTGTCGTGGTGTACGTCGAGCTGGAGGATGTCGTCGCTGTTCATGTACAGAAGATCTGGATCGTCGCTCGGCTCGACCTCGCTTCCGCTTGATGGAACGTACTGGAGACCGCCACCACAGAGCACTGCGTCCGACGCCGTCTCTCCATCGCTGTCAACGGTTGGTGGCGTGCGCAAGTCAGTGCCAAGTGCGCCGACGCCGTGGTCTGAGAACGCGTACTGCGTCTCGGCGAGCTCGCAGGCGAGGAAGAAGAGTTCTTTGTCGCCGTACGACGGTGGCGTCGGCACGCCGTTGAGCGCGACAAACGACGTGAGTATCGCCGTCGCGTGCGGCTGCTTGCTCTTGCTCCACAGCACGAGCGACGAGTCCATTTCGTGGCCGGCGCGCAAGTTCCACGCGTGGCTCGACAGCAAGAAGCTGCTCGGTGCAAACTGCAGCGTCGTCACTGGCATCACGTTTGCGACAGTCGCGCGACTGCGTGGAATGTGCGTCAGTGCTCGGAACGGCGAGACGTCAAACTTCGACAGGTATGCGTGCAAGTGACTGACTGGTTGGTCGCTCGACGTCGTCGCGACACGAGCTGCAAGGAACTGCGTGTCACTACCGATGCGGTCGTGGAAGAACAGCGTCCCCGTCTGTTTGTATCGCGTATTGCTCCAGAGTTGCATCAGATTCTGAAAGAACATCGTGTCGGCATCCACGAGCATCAGCTCCTGGAACTGCGAGAACACGACTGCGATGATCTTGACATAGAAGCCACGAAAGCGCTTGTGGCACTGCTGAGCGCTGCCGCAGAACAGCCGCAGTCTGTTTGTCGTGCCGAACACGTTCGTTGCTGCGAGTGCCTGTGCGCAGACGTCGTAGACGCGCACGAGTGGGTCGCGACTTTCAATCATTGCTTGGAACTCGATCTTGAAGCCGCCGCAGTGCGGGATCTCGATCGGCAAGTCCACCCCAAGCGCGCGGAGCTCGAGGATCGCAGACAGCCCGAGATGCGCAATGTCGTCGAACAGTGGCATCACGAGCCCGCGCGGCACAGACGTCTGCTGCGCAAAGTGCGAGAAGCTCAGCGCAAACTCGCTGTGCATCCGTGCGCGCTGGAGTCGTTCAAGACTGCTGCGCGATGTGTCGTCGTACGACTTCCATGTCCACGCCTCTTGCATCGGCGCGCTCGAGTCGAAGCCGACAAACGCCTTGATGCGCTCCAAGACGCTATTGTCGCTGCCGTGTGTCGAGAACACCATGACCGTGCTGGAGAAAATGCATGTCAAGCTGAGCAGCGTGAGCAGCACCATGCGCTGGATCTGGCGCCGCGGTGCATTGAAGAGCGCAAGCTGCTTGAAATGGACGTGCTGTGAAGTCGGCAATGTCGGAGCAGGTGCTTGGCGCTCGAGGTCGCAGATCGATGTCAAGCGCTTCATGTCAACTACTGTAGAGGTCGGGGTGTGTGTTGCGTATCTGGCTGTGTGTCTGCAGATGTTGCTCGTGCTGCTACTCTGCGAAAGCACAAGTGCGAGTTGATCTGGTGATCCGAGTTGATTCGATTTGATCTGGATGAGAGCGTTAGCGATGCTTGGCGATGTGGGGAGACGTACAGCAGTTGACTGAGAAGCAGCAGGAGTGATTCCAACTGCTACATCTGCGAGAAATGGAGTTTGCGACTGCTGCGAGTCAACACCGATACTATCAGTATCCGCCATTGCTCGTGCTCGTCGACGCACATGTGGGCGACGCGAGACCTTGACAGTGTTCGAGCTCTTGCTTCATCTGGAATCATGATTGTGTATGAACGGTCAGGAAGAGCATTAAGGAGTGCTCAATTGTGAGTGCATCCGCTATCTTTCAGCTAGTCGTGTCCACTTTCGTCTTGCGTCGCTTTGTTGGTGGCATCGACGATCCTGTCTGTCGTGATTGCGCAGAGCAGAATCATAATGCGAGGTGTACCCCAGGGCGTGATGTTTGTGTTTTCGTGTGTAGAACAGCATGAGTGCGACGAGCACGCTGGCGTAGAGCCTAGTGGTAGGTCAAATCGCGCTCGCCTGCGCTGAGCCTGTAGGGTAGGTGACCTCGACATCGATGATGTCGTACGTCGAGATGAACAAGATACGACCACACTTGTAATTTACTTCGATGTACTGTATTACACTGTACAGTACTGAGCAAAATTCCAGCATTACATTGACACACCACGTACGAAGGACAGAGTGGACAGGTTTCTTAATAGCTTGAGCTCTACACCTCCAGCTTGTTGGTACTAGTTCGTTGAGTGGCTCTTTGAGAGTCATTCCGGCTCTTGTATTCATATACAAGTGCGTCCATTATGTGGCGCTTTGACAGTGTCCGACTCACTGACTCACACGATATCGATACCGAAGATTGCGAAGATTGCGAAGATTGCGAATGAACATTGTCGTCTGATGTCTGGTGTGCCTAACACATCAGACTGATATCGAGCATGTGTCCGTACTAACTGTAATCGGTTGTTGTGTTGAGTCGATCCGATGTGCTTAGTGCTTCTAAACGCGTTTGAGGTCGCAACGGACACTGTGCCTAGTGCTGTTTCACCAAATGAGGCTACTGCTCGACGATCGGATCAGCCTCGTGCAGTAAGTGAAGTGACACGCTGGTGCTCACCGATCGTATCAACCTTGATCGAGTCAGCCTCGTACAGTATGGCATTTACATGTCGTTATACCGTAGAAGGGTCAAAATGGCTCGCTTATTTAGTCAGCTTTCGGTAGTTTAGCTTACCTCGGTATATAACAGTACACACGATCATTAAGAGTCGCGTCTACATTATGATCAGCATTCAATATATCAAATACCACCACAAGGCACGCTGACGACTGCAGATCAACACGAGAATGCAGTCGCCGCGTGTGCCATTGAAGCACATCGAAGCTGGCGACATGCTGTTCCTCATCGTCAAGCATTTGCGCAGCTGCGGACTCTCCGCGAGTGCGATGGCGCTCCTGACCGAGAGCGGCGTGGACACGACGTGGCTCTGCGGCGCGTCCCGCGAGGTCGCTCTCCTGCGCGAGTGGGTCTTTGCAGGCAACTTTGCGCGCGTCCATGCGCTGCTCACGCCGCTTGCAAGTGCGCTCTCACGCGACGAACACGACGCAATCCGAGCGATTGTCGAGAAGCAGGAGGCACTCGAGGCGTTCTTTGCAAACGACTGCAATCTGCTTGAGCGCCACAAGATGCTCGATGACTTGCGTGCTCGACAACGCGTGCTTCAGATCGACACGTCCGAGCTCGCACTGTGCGTTGATGCAGTGCTTAGTGTTACATCCGTGTCTGGCACAGCGCCAGCGCCGCCGCGATGGGACGTCCTCGAAGCGCGCATGCGGTGCTTTGAGGCACTCGTACCGTTCTTTCGAGGCGACATGGACGCCAACGACGTCGAGCACGCGTACCTCGCAATGCCGGCGACGCAGCTGGTCGCATTGCTATGCGATGCACTAGCGATTCACAACGTGCGAGAGCGTGCCGGTGCGCCAGTCGACTGCATTCGCGTTCGTCCGAACGGACCGCCTGAAACGCAGCAGCAGCAACTTGTCGAGTCGTTACCGTCTCATCTGTTCCTGCACTCGCCGGTGAATGCAACTACCGTTCAGACACGAATACGCGCACCTGCAGAGCTACCGCTTGTCGCGCGATCCATGGATCTCAGTGCAGTCCAGAGTGCGTGGCGCGCAGATGGTGCTATTGAGGACAACCTGCATCGCTCGCCTCCAGCTCCACCTCCATTGGCGCACCGCTCGCGCACAAATCCGCTTGCGATGTCACTGGATGCTAGTCTTGCACGTGGGAGTCGCATACCAGAGCTCCACAGTCGCCACGAGTTCATTGTCGAGATGGAACACGAAAACGAAGACGACGACGATGAAAGGAACGACGTGCAGCACCAAGTGATCCACCCACTACCCGCAACAATCGATGCTGCGTCAAACACCGACGTTGTTGAGCCATTACTACTGCCATCTTTTCCACAACGCGACGCTTGCACGCAAACGATCGAAATCGAGCGAACTGCACTCGAAAGGATTCCAGATACGTCACCAGCACCACAATCAACGCTAGTGCCAGAGCTAATCGTTCTTGACGTCAAAGACGCGTCGTTGGTATCGAAAGCGTCTACAAGCACTGGCGTCGCGGCCGATCAGCGCCAAACAGAAGTTCCGTCTGCCAGTGTCGATGCGCTGCAAGCATCGTCGTTGGTTCCAATGCTACAGCAAAGCCAAGCGAGTAACCACGCACCAACAGCCGATAGCTTCATGCACCGCTCATCCCACTTGCTCAGCGCCAGTCGCAATAACGTCGGCAGTGCGAGCTCCATCGACAATAACGACGTCGATTCAGCTTCCGTCAAGGAGAGAGCGACCCCAACGCCGATTTCCAAGCCCTTCGAAGTCGATAGCGTACACGACGGCGTCGTCGACAGTGGAGACGAGGAAGGTGAACTCTGTCCCGACGATTATGATGGTGAGGACGGCGACGCCAACAAAGTGCAAGCCATTAACCAGCTGTCTACTCAGTTGACACTTAACGACGCTATCGACGACGCTATCGACGACGCTATCGACGACGCTATCGACGACGCTATCGGCGACGCTGATGGCTTCCAACTGCCTGACGTCAGCGATAGCGTCGACCACCCACATGAGCCACAGCGACAGCGTCGCCGCCCAGAACGGTACGACCAAGTCAGCGTCGACACGATCTTACAGGCACGCGTCGTCGCTGAAGTAAAAGAAGCACACGCTGTGCGAGCAATCGATATCTGTGCGGACGGCTCACAGCTCGCGATCGGTACAAACGCTCGCGCTCTGCGGGTCTTTGACGTGCAATCATCGCTTGCGTCCGTGTCATCAGCGTCGTCGTCGTCGTTGCAACACAGCAGCTTCTTGCCACTGCTGCCGGTCGTCCTCGAACGCCACAAACATCACCAGTCGGCGATCTACTGCGTCGCATACAACAACAGCCGCACGTCGACGCATGGCGCATCTGCGAGTCAAACAGCGGCACATCGCAGCGTGCTCCTCGCGTCGGGTGATGCGGACGCAACGGTCAAAGTGCTCACGCTCGCCACGAACCAGGAGACTGTGGTCGCAACGCGTGCCGGCAAGACGCGCGCGCTGCACTTTAGCAGCGACAGGCTGCTCTGGGCGGCCGGCAGCAGTGACTTGCGCATTCGGTGCTGGGACCTCGCACACACACCCGTCGCGCCGTGTTTGGACCTCGATGGCCACGTCGGCGAGCTCCAAGCACTCGCGTTCCCATCGCCGAGTCCGTCCAGCGATGGGAGCACAACCACGTCGGTTCTACTCAGCACAGCGCTCGATCGGACGATCCGGCTCTGGGACGCACGCAGCGGTCAGTGCGAGCGCCTCGTTGTGCGCTCTGCGCACGCAGCACTCGCACTCGCATGCGATCCATCCGATAGTCGGTACTTTGCCTCTGGGCATCAGGACGGCAGCGTGAATGTCTGGGACCTGCGCTCGACGACCCGCACCAGCGACAGTGGAAGCAATAAAAGCAGCAGCGGCGCTGTCACTACGCTGACGCACCACCGCGCCGAGTGTCGGGCATTGTCGTGGTCACCCGACGGCGCGTGGCTGCTCACGAGTGCGTTCGACGGCGCAATGTGCGTGCTCCAGACTGCGACGCACATTTATCAGTCGCGTACTGTCGAAGCGCTCGCGTCGTTCCACGCCCATGGCGACAAAGTGCTCCAGAGTCAGTGGCATCCGACAGCACCTGCGATCGTCACGACTGGCGCCGACAAGCTCGTCAAGCTCTGGACGTTCTCGTGACGCGTCACGACGTCGTTCGTCGGTCCAGGATGCACAGTCTATGACAGATTGACAGATCAACAGACGGACGCTCCAATGACGCATAAAATAACCGTTCATGTCTGTATCCATTATGCAATTCGTCCTCTCTCTCTCTCTCTCTCTCTCTCGCTCTCTCTCTCTCTCTCTCCAGTCGATCACCCAACCACAAAATCACTTGTTCGACGACCCTGGCGACTTGGAACGTGGCTTGCTGCTCCCATTGCTACCACCACCGCCACCGCTGCTGTTCTTCTTCTTCTGGTACGCTGCGAATCCTTTCGGGTCGCACTCGGGACACAGCCACGTGTCCGGGTGTCGACCATCGGAGAACCCGACGCACTCGAGGTGGTACCACTGCGACGGGTTTGGACACTTCTTGCCGTCACACGCAATCATGTTGCCGTAGCTTGGGAGGTTGCAAATGCAGTAGAGTTCGTTGTCTTCGCCATTGTTGCCACTTGCGTCCTTGTCGTTCTTCTTCTTGCTGGCGTCGCTGCTCTTCTTAATGTTGCTGTTGTTGGTATTGTTCTTGGACGATGGCGCCGACGAGGACGACGCTGATGGCGGTGCCGACAACGACGACGACGATGCGCCGCTATTCGATGCAGCAGATGCTGCTTTGCGGTCGTCGGCGTCAGTTCTCGCACTGTGGCTACTGCTGCTGCTGTTGCCATGACCTGCAGCACTCGCAGACGTTGCGCCATTTGATGTAGATCCAGACGATGCGCCAGTGCCAGAGTAATCGCGCTGCCGCTTGCGGCTCGCGCTCTTCTTGTTGCGCTGCTTCTTGTCGCCGAGCTTCCGGTCCTTGTCGCTCATGTGACTTGCGCTGCGCTTGTTTGTCGCATTGCGCTCGCCGTTGCGCACGCGCTGGATGAACGCGATGATCGAGTCGTCTTCGTCGACGTCGAGCGCTGCGTCAAAGTGCCGCGCAACGAGCGCAGCGACATCATCTTTTGCGAAATCGTCGCGCACAGTGACGTTGTAGAACTGTGCGTAGCGCTTCAGTGCTTCCATCTGTGTGTGGAGAAAGAGTGGGTGTACGTGTGTGAGGAGAGACGTGTTGATAGAAAGCGACAGAGAAAGAAAGACAGAGAGACGTACGCCGAGACTCGTAAAGTCGACCATAAGGCGCGGTGGGTACGTGACTTTCTTTGTGCGGTGGCTCAATGGATCGCTGCGCTTCGGGTCGTCGAAGCCTGTGGATGCGGATAGCAAACAGACGCAAGGAAGAGCGATTGCGTTAGGTGCATGCGCATGCAGACGAGCGCTGAAGATCGATAAAGATCGATAAAGATCGATGGACGCAGAAGGAGCGACAGACGTACCGTCATCGACAGCTTCGTACATCGTGCTGCGATCGCCCTGGACGAAAACGCACGCAGACAGAGGCAAAGGCCGTTCACGCACATTCAGTAACTTGCGTTATCATACACTGCGATGGTCATGCGCATACATACACAGGCTGCAAATCAACCGTACGACTGAGGTCATTCGATATAAAGGAGTCGCGCTTGTTCATTGCCAGTAGCGCCACGACTCCCTCAACGGGCACACAGACAATCACAGATGTGCACGCACGCACACAATGCACACGCTACGCACCATCGCAGCAGGTTGAGGGAGAAATATGCTTACGAGCTGGTGGCGAGCTTGATCGACAAGACGCGATGTGTGCGCGTGCGTCGAACTGTGGTCGTGGGGTGACTCAGCACTAGCAGTAGAGGCTAGTAGTCGTACGTTCGCAGTACAGCTGGTGCCGCCGCGGCGACAGGAGTAGCGACGAGTGGACTCGCGAAAAGGTGTGCGTGTGTGTGCACGGTGCAAGATATCCAGCGACTGGGCGGCGGTGGAGGTGGCGCGAGTGGGACTTGAGCGAATGTCTTCTGGTGACGACGGGGTGCTTGCTGTTTTGAAAAAGGCACATGCGAAATTGTGTGGCAAGACAGACGTGTTATTTAAAGTATGTAATGGCTATAGGCAGTGCATCCATGTTTGTGCCGAAAGTTGTATTTGATTTGCTGGCTCAGAAATGCATAGTCAATCAAAATAAACACTTCGTCGTTTGTTGTGAAACATATTTGTCAATTACAATATAGTATTGTATTCTCGTTCTCGAATTTCCATGCCTATTTTAACACTGTGTCATTGGCTCTACATTTCTACTGGCATTACAAAAAACAAACAAAATGACATTATATTAAGACATATATCTATTTACTTACTTTGTGTACATGTACGATGTACAGTGCTTCTCCTTTATCGAAACGACGTCGAAGCATCTTCACCTCTTCGACATCCTGCGACGACGTTGTGTGGGTACTCGTCATTCTTCTCATCTCCGTCCATCTATCATTGTCATTACCAGCCGCACAATCACTCGAGGTGTAGTATGCGCACGAAAGGCGACGAGACCGTGTCGCTCGTTGCTGGTCGATCGCCGCCAGGCAGCCCGCCGCTCGACCCATGGAACAGCACGGCACAAGGTCACGGCGCTTCAGTAACGACACTCGTGTCTGGACCGCCAGACTATGCGGCCGTGTACTTTTACAAATCGAGCAGTGTGCAGCGCGCGCTGTACTACGCCGGTAGCGTCGCGACGCTCGGCATCTTGCCGATCGTGACGATCATCTGGCTCCCGCAGTGGTACACACGACTGACGAAGCGACAAGTCACGGGTGCTGCGGACGCCAACTATGTCCTCGTACGCGCTGGCGCCAGCGAGCTCGGCGGCGACTGGGACGAGCGCGCGTTGCTGCCGACACTGCCTGGTCATTCCAGCAGCAGCCCGTGGTTTGACTACCGCAAGCACCGCCACGTGCTGGACGTCAAGAAACAGACGTTCACGAAGCTTGCAAGCGAGCTCCGTGAGCCCCTCAGCGACGTCACGAAGCGCCTCACGACTGGCTTTTCGACAACGCGCGCCGACGAACTCATTGCGCTGTTTGGCCCAAACGTGATCGACATTGCGGCGCTGCCGTGGACGCACGTGCTGCTGCGCAAAGTGCTGCATCCGTTCTACCTATTCCAGGTCGCGAGTGCGCTCATTTGGCTCAGTGAGCGGTACACGACGTACGCGCTGCTGATCTTGGCGATGTCGGCGCTCTCAATCGCGTACGAAGTCGTGACGCAAGTCCGGAACGACCGCAAGCTCCACGACCTCGTCCACGTCGACGCGAGCGTCAAAGTGGTGCGCGACCAGCACGTCGTGTCACTCGGCGTCGCAAAGCTCGTCGTCGGCGATGTTGTCGTCGTCGAAGAAGGGCTCGTACCCGCAGATATCGTACTGCTTGCAGGCGAGTGCACGGCCGACGAGTCGACGCTCACGGGCGAAGCGATTCCAATTACAAAACAGCATGTTGTGGGTGCTGGAAGTGGCGCCAATGCGACGCGGATCGACGCAGGACTCAAGACGACCGCGAAAGAGACCGTGCTCTTTGCCGGCTCGACGGTGCTGGCCGTGAAAGCCGACGGATCGACCCGTGGCGTCGTCCTCGCCACCGGCTTCTCGACTGCGAAAGGCGAGTTGTTCCGGTCGATCCTGTACCCCAAGCCGCTCAGCTTTCGCATTGAGCGCGACAGCTACTTGTTCCTAGCAGCGCTGTCGGTCGTCGCGCTCATTGCGTTCATCAAGCGCCTCGTCCAAGCGTCGTCACGCGAAGCAACGTCGAGTGGCGTCTCGACCGGCGACGCGATCGTGTCGGCGCTCGACCTCGTGACGATTGCCGTGCCACCGGCGCTGCCGCTGATCTTGACGATCGGCGTTGGTTTTGCGCTCACGCGCCTCGAAGCTGCTGGGATCGTCTGCATCAACTCGCAGCGGATCAACCTCGCGGGTCACGTCGACTGCTTTTGCTTTGACAAGACCGGGACGCTCTCGAGTGACCACTTGGACTTTCAAGGCGTCGACGAGTGCTCGGCGACTGGCGCCGCTGCGGGTGGTGGAACCGCATCGGGGACGCCGGCGTTTGTCGGACTCCAGAACGAAGTCGACGTGCTCTCGATCACGTCGATCGTCGGTCTGGCGACGTGCCATGCGTTGAACGAACATAGCGGTCGCGTCACGGGCTATGCGCTCGAGCGCGACATGTTTCGCGCCACCGGCTACTCGATCGAGATGAACGTCCACAAACAGCGGACGCCGAACGCGCCGTTCTCGGTCCTCATCTCGTCGCCGATCGGCAAGACGTTTGGTGTCGTCAAGCGCTTTCTGTTTGACGCAACGCTCCAGCGCTCAACGGCGTTGATCGAGGACTTTGAGACCGGCCAGCGCGCCGTGTATACGAAAGGGTCGCCGGAAGCCATGCGCAATGTCTGCAACACTGCGACGCTTCCGAGCAACTACATGGCGCGCGTGCGTGCGTACTCGTATCAGGGCTACTACGTCGTCGCGTTGGCGACGAAGACGTACCCCGTGACGGCCGACGTCCCCGTGCGCGAAGCGATGGAGTGTCGGCTGAACTTTCTGGGGTTTATTCTGTTCCTCAACAAGATCAAAGCCGAGTCGCCGTACGTGATCGCATCGCTCGAAGCCGCCAAGGTCGACGTCCGGATCATCACGGGCGACAATGCGTTCACGGCGATCCACGTTGCGCGGAAAGTTAACATGGAGCTATCGTCGACCGTGTTGCTGCTCGACGTCGCGGAGTCGCCAGCGAGTAGTAGTAGCGCCAGCGCGGTAGCGAAGAGCTCGAGCATGAAGGACGCGGACGCGTCAAGCCTCGTGTTTGCAGACGTTGACGACCTGGCGTCGCGCCCGGACCCGGAGTGGACACCGCTCGTGAGCGCAACGTTCCTCGGGTTGGCCGACAACAGTGCATTTGCGCTCACGGGTGCAGCACTCGATGCGTTGATCGCAACCGAGCAGCGCGACTTTGTCGACGCGCTCGTGCTGCACACGAAGCTCTTTGCGCGCATCCAGCCGCAGCAAAAGACGTGGCTCATTGAGACGCTCATTGCGCGCGGCAAGTGCGTCGGCATGGTCGGCGACGGCACGAACGACTGCGGTGCGTTGAAAGCCGCGCACGTTGGATTGGCGCTCTCGGCCGCCGACGCGTCGATCGTTGCGCCGTTCACGAGTCGCGCGAAGCGGATTACGGACGTCGTGGCGCTGCTCCAAGAAGGTCGCGGTGCGCTGAGCACGTCGTTCATTGCGTTCAAGTTTATGGTGCTGTACTCGATCACGCAGCTCACGATGTCGTCGCTCATGAACGACTCGGCGTCGCAGATGAGCTCGAACCAGTTTTTATTCGACGATTTGGTCGTCGTCGTCGCGCTCTCGGTGCTCATGGTCCGCACGGCGGCGCGCTTACAGCTTACGCCAGACGCGCCCGCGACGTCACTGTTTGCACCGATGCTCCTCTGTTCGCTTGCCGGTCAAGTGCTGCTGCTGTTTGTCTGTCTTGGCATTGCGATCTCCGCCGCGCGCGCGCGGTCGTGGTTCTGCTCGGCCGAGGACGCGCGCGAATTGACACAAGCGCATGCACTGAACGCATCGGTCGTGATCGCACCGCCGTGCTACGTGTTCACGCCTGGCGAGCCGGCCGATTTGACGCAGCACTCGTACGAGAACAGCGTGATCTGGTTGTTTGGGCACTTGCAGTACTGGATTGTCGCATTGGCGTTCAACGTCACGGACGCGTTTCGGCAGCCGCTGTGGGCAAACCGACCGTTCGTCGCGTACCTCGCAATGCTGTTCATTATCCTCATGGTCCAGCTCTTTAGCTACAAGAGCGAGCAGACGACGCTCACGGTCGGCATGGACACGAGCATGGGCGTGTTGGCGCTGCCTGCAGGGTTCTGCACGTCGTTGTTCTTCTTGTTTCTCTTTGATCTACTGCTTGCGCTCGTGTGGGAGCTCCTTGTTGTTGGCGTCTTGGTGCACCGACTCCAGCAACATCGCCGTGGTGGTAGTCGCGGTCGTGGCGGCAGCTGGTTTGCGGCAAGTGCTGCACAGAGCGTGTCGCCGTACCACGCAGACCGTGAAGGGCTTCTCGGGAGCTACGGCAAACGCAATGGCGTCGTCGAGCCCGTGCGACGCAAGACGCTCGCTGGCGCTGAAGACGACGACGACGATGAAGAAGAAGATGTGCTCCCGCAGCAGCAGTCGCCGTCTGCGATCGGTTCGGGTGGGTACACTAGCAGCTGAGCTCGCACAAGGACACTCATCGGATGGACAGACGAGCACCCACAGATACCACACTAGCTGCTCAGAAGAATGGTCGTCGACTGTCGCTTGTGCATCGATCCATACATTGCATATTATACACACTTTATTACTTTGCATTGTCACCTACCACACTTGCTTGGATCTCGAGCACGAGCGTCTTGTTCGTACTTTCGTCGTCTGCACGATGGAGATGTCTTTGCGAGGAGGACATGGACGCTCGAGATGCTCAACTTCGTGCTCATACAGTCTGAAATCCGCACTACAAAACACACGCGGCGTTAAACTGACAACGTCCTCCGCTACTGCTCCATCAATGCTCCAATGCACCGAAAAACAAACTCGAAGCGGCTGTGGACGACGCTGTTTGTGAGTAGCGAACACTGGTGTTGGCATTGCAGTGACACGAGTTCCTTACGCATGCTAAACAACAAGTCGACTTCCACTCGTGCTGGAGCGCCGTGATTGTTGACATCCTGTCATCGAAGCTGCACGGGTCTACTGAATCCGCACTATCGTCGCTCTCGTCGCCGTACAAGAGTTGATCCAAAACGCTCATCGTCGTTGCTTCGTCCTCCGCTTTCACACGGCACCACAACGTGTTTGCTCGAGATGCGCACGTCGATTGTCGCGACATCGTTGATGACGCACTTGGTGCATCAGAGGCCCCATCTATAGGATACGATCTCGCAACGCGCGATCGCTTGAGCGACTCGAACGGTTCGTGTGTAGCGCTGCGTCTTGTGCCACGAGTTTCCTTTGCTAAATAAGTCGTCGTCACTCGTATGTCGTTGTCTCCAACAGCATAAGGAGTGAGATCCTCTGGTGGCACCTGTGCTGCAGGCGTTTGCATCAGCAGTGGACTTCCAAAGAGCACGCGGTACGTCGCACGACGCCGACGCTCACACGACCAGCGACTGATGTCGTCGCTGAGGTCACCATTCGCAGGTAAAAATGTTGTCTCTTGCAGTGCTGAATTGTCAGCTTCGGTCGCCAGTGGCTCGCGACGTCGCATGTCGTTACTCGGAAGGTGTGATGACGACGTCAGCGGCAACTGCTGGAATTAACGAGCGGAGTACCATCCATGTCGTCAGATCGGCACATGATCTGCAGGCAGCGACAGCTTTATGAGCAAAAATCAAGCTCCATGGCGAGTGCAACGTGCGCGTAGTTACCTTGCTGTTCTGTTCCATGTAGCGGATATGCACAGTTGCTGCTGCTTCTGTTTGCTCACTCGAGTGTGCTGCAGTGATGGCATGGCGCATCTGGATCTGTGAATCACGATCACTACTTGGCCGATTGACTGACGGATTGGTTGATCGACGGACAAAGGAGGTGCGCAAGTGGCGAGCCGCCATCGTAAGTATGGTTGTCTGTAAGTTTGTCCGCCGAAATTAGAGGCAAGGTAATTATTTCAGTTTGCTAGTACATTAACGTTTCAAAGTGATGCACATCGATATGTAACGTTCCAAAGTTATGCACATTGATATGTAACGTTCCAGAGTGATACACATTGATATGTAACATCACTATAGAACATTCAGAGTGATACACATTGTTATGAAACTTCACAAGAATTTACTTCCAGCTGTTCAAATGTTCACATTTTTTTACATTTCACAGTTGAGAAGAATCACAACAACATTGGCGACTTCGCGACGATGACAACTTACAACGAAGGAGTGTGGTTTCCAGACGACGACGCTCGGCTCGTGCGTGCAAAGCTCGAGTACCCGGCAATTACAAATGGTGTGCACATTTCATATCACGGTCATTAAACGACGCAGTTGAGTGCGTGCAAACAACCACAACTCAACAATTGTAAATCGCGACAAAACTGCCTTCCAAAACAAATAAAGAAATCGTGAAAGATTTGTTTTCACATGTTTTTCGTCGTAAATTTGAGAATAACATATTGCACTTCAACGATTTTGCGTGCAAGATACACTTAGCTCTTTTAAAATGAGGAATGTTGCGCCAGTCTTGGCAGACATTTTGTCGGAGCCACGTAGGCAAGTCAATCGCATTTGATAGTTTTTAAGTCTATATCTCGTACTTGGATCGAATACACCAAATCATGTACTGTATCGAGTGTACATGTTGGTGGCTGTATATTATACTCTCTTTTGGTGAACTCCGACGAGTTATAAATAATGTTTTGCATTTGGCTCGCAAACGTCGAATCCTGCTCAGTATTTAGTGAACATAATACAGTATGGTATACTGACTTCACGTCGTATCAGATGTTTTAAATAAATATTTCGTACTTTGGATGGCATGCGCCTAATTCTGTACTGTATACACTATGTTTATTGGTTTCAGTATGTTATAGTCACTCTAAGTCACTTCCTTCCTTTCAAAAATATATTTGCACTTTTAAGCTGAAAACCTCAAATACAATATTGTACCTAAAACGCACATGTTCGTTTCAGTATGCGATACTAATTTCAAAGTATTGTTTGAATATTCTCGCTATTGGTGTGTCTTTACTGTATTATTTAGCGCACACGAGGGTATTGTTGACTAATATACTCGTTTTAGTCATTTTTCGAACTTTTCGATATTGATGTATCTTCACTGTACTACATAGCATACGTGTGCACAGGTTCCTACATTATTACATCATAACGGTATTCAACAGGACACATGTAGTATTTAAGCGCGATATACTCATTAAAAGATATATGCACTTTCGACATTGCAATGTCGTCTCTCTACTCCGCAGGACCAGCATCCTCTTTTGATACAACACACAATCTGAGATATTTGGCAAAAAGTGCGCAACATTCATTTTGACAGGTCATAAGGGACTTGAAGTGGGTATTCCTGCATGCGCATTGGATATCTTAAGAAATTTGAGATTGCGAATTAAAAGAACGAAATAGTAGTGTTGCGAGGTCCGATACAACATAAACGACGTAATCAGAAATAGTATTGTGGAAATGTGTCCCTGTCGCTCTGAATTTCCTTGCTCATACTAAAACCAAGTCACAAACGCGACAGCAACAGTAATCGGACTTTTAATTTTTCAAGCAGCATGCTTAATACATTCACAATTACCCAGTCCTGGTTAAGTATGAAAGCTCGAATAAATCAAGCAAGTATCGTGAAATGTTGCCCAGTCGCTATAAATCACTTCGCCCATACTAATTCAAGTCGCAAACGCAGCAACAATAGCAGCCGGAGTTTAAATATTTCAAATGACAGGCTTGGCACTCACACAATCACCAAGTACCAGTTAAGTACGAAAACCCGCTGAAGTCCGAGAAGTACCGTGATAGGCTGCCATATCGCTCCAATTATCGGCAAAATATTTTAATACAACAAGTCGCAAACGCATGCCCAAGTGAATGCACTAACAGCAACAGCAGGACTACTAACACAACCATACCCAGCGTGCCAAACCGAGGGCGTGACGTTTTTGACAACTTGATTATCCTATGGGTTTGTGACGGACAAACGCACATACACGCACGCAGGTAGTTTTTAGTGCCGTAGTTATACGAGATGTATGTTTTTGGTGCAAACAACAAGTTTGAATTATGCCATTTACTTCCATTTCCAAGATTTTAGTGTATGATAGCATACATTGGACGGCTATGTGCCGGATAGATAGCACAAAACGGGTCGCTTAAATAGGGATTTCACGATGAAGAGATAGAGCGACGACATCTGTAATTTGCCCTGTAACGCACTCCGGACTGACGAGATCAAAACTTCGCTGCAGAAAATATATTATCGCGCACTCGTGGTCTTTGAAGACGCAACATTTTTGGTTAGAACACAAACGACTTGGATGGGTAAGGTGGTGATCTCTATTAATTTGGAGAATTCAGTAGTCTAATTTTTGCTGCGCATTAAAGGAAATTAACGAGCAATTGCTGATTTAGGTACAAGATATGTACAAATCGCAAGTATCGTTTACCATGAGTTTCTAATAAATCCTATACAACATCCAAGCTATATATAATACCACTTGTTGGAGATACAGTCATTACGAAAAAGTAAAGGAACATATTGAGTTACTTTTGTTACAGCATTATGAACACATACATGATTTACATGTAGCATTAAGATATTACTGTTAAGCTATTGACACCGCATTTCACCATCCACACGTTATCGGTAATGTTAGCCATCTATATTGATATACATATAATATATAGCAAAGCCAAAGCAAGGATTTTTGTAAACTACTACTGATGTATTGTTTGACCAATATGATTTTGAGTTGTGAAGTTCAGTAAGCAAACACCTTAATACACCATTGCACGCTTGAATTACCCAATTGCTCTGTCAATTGCAGACACCTAAAAATGATAATGACCATTCGATAACGCACAAACTTTACAAGAATCTGGTGTCGTTGTTTTTGCAAAAAGCAAACTCAGCATTATCCTGACAAAACTACTTTTTCTCTGTAAGTCGGCCTTCATTCAAACAGAGCAAAAATGAGACAGTCTACATTTTGCTGTGTGCTGTAAAAACTCATCGAGTAATTGCTGATTTTGAGCATGTAGGGGTGTCAATGTGAAGTGCGACATGTGTCTGTATTGGCAATGCAACAGCGTCAGCATGCAAAAGAGGTCATTGCTACGTGATGTCCGGTAGAGATAAGTGTGACTAGGTGCTCTGCGTTGTACGAATCCTCATATGAAACATTTAATGTTGAATCTCTTACTTTAACACTAGTGCATACAGAATAAGTTATACAATTGGTTGTTAAACACTCAAGAAATAAAACACCAAACGGCATTACACATAGAACTACAAGTTGCTTAAAGTACTAACCAAAACCGAAACTTGTAGCTTACATATTGTTGTTAAAACTGCCGAATACAATAATCAAAACATCATGGTAAGATTATCAATAAACATCAATGACAGCACTTGATAAATGCAACGCATAAAAGACATTTTCAAGGTAGTAGTCGTTTGTGGACTTGCATATTGTTATTCAGTGTGCATTTAGGTGCTGCCACATTTGGGTTGATATATAGTATAAAATGTATGTGTGCGTCTTTCATACGATATATATTCAAGTAAATAAGGAGGCCATTAAAACACCAAAGACATTTCCAACTAAGCCTTTTTACAGGGTCTGCAAAACGCACTTGGCCTGCCAACATTGGCATATTCTAATAATGACAATTCTACAAATTACATCTCATTACGCAAACGTTGTGTACTGCAATCCAGTCAGTTAAAACTATTTTAAAGCAATGAATACATTTGGTTAATATATTGGCGGAAGTTGTGAGTATGATACTGAAAATATTCATGTTAAATTATTTCATGGTCACTTGTTACTGTAGTTTTATTAGCTTCTTATATTATTTGTGAACTTTGATATATTTTGTGGTATTAATATAATTTTATTATTGCTATTTCCATCGTCCTGTATTACTGGAATTTAAACGTGAATTTTTAGCATTATCTAACCTTTTTGGAAGATGATATATGAAGCAACGAGCAACCTAACAGTACGTTTATATCTATTTTTGAACAGCGTCAGCTCACCAATTTATAGTACATCACACAATTGTACCAGGATTTTGGCGTTCAAGCCTCATTTGCTTCGAATTCCGTCATTACTGCGATGTCATTAACGATTTCCAATTTGTTATTTATACAACAACATACACCTTGTTTTGGTGTGTTATGCGGTCCGTAAGTGTACAACAGCTTCACCATTGAAGATAGAGGCCACTGTCATACTGGATACTATGTGTGTGTGATAAAATTTCTACGTTGTTGAATGGATCGGATTCCGTTAGCACAACTTGATGTATCTTGTCGTAGTGTTCGTTTTATAGGGTGTTGTGATGCGGTATTGTATCCCAGCGCTTCACTCTAAATTATAGTTGTGCAAACATATTAGTCATATTCGTCATATTGCCAGCGCATACGTAAGAACAATCAGTCGCCTATATAAAATATTCAGATTAATTAACATACTGCACACCACACCGTTTCATTCGTTCTCGAACAAGGCTCAGCAATAACGAACTTTATAACCGCAGCAGAGTTGATATATGGGAAGTGGGACTAGATAATATAGTCATAGAAGCTATTATACACGACGATATACAAAGAATCATCAATCGCGCATTTCATGGTCAAAATTTTTTTAGAAAGAAATACTTAATGGCAACGCTTGGTTGTTAATGACGAATATATATTTTAGAGATCAAACAGCTTGTCGTACTCTTTTCGAATTCAAAGCTTGCAATACACGATATATATTCATATATACAGTCGACTACTAACATTGGCAGCCCATATAGATTTAAGTGCGTTACCTCTATGATCTGATTTATGTCGATTTGTAGTCACTTGATGGTCGACTTAATAAAAATACCTATATGATGAAATGACAATCATGATTTTTGCGCAGCATCGACTCTTGTTGTTCGCTGTAGTCATTATATTAAGGCTCTGTGTCTTGCATGATAACACCAATCATTGCGAATGATAATATCATCTACTCATGTCTTGTCGCAACACTGTACCTGTCAGATCGACGGTTTATGTATGCGATCGTCTGTTTCATAATTGACAACGCCTGTCTTTCACCTGTATCATGTCGTTGTTAGTGTCTAATACAGTACATCACGCACAAGTCTGCTTGTTCACTGTGCTTAGTATCGAAGGATGGCACATATTTAAGACAGTGGACAAGTGATAAATCAAGTATAATTAGCCGAAGTACAAGTACTCTGATTGTGTGTGTGAATCTACGTGAGTGTTACATTGGTAAACTCATATAGGTATACAATACAAGACATTTGAATGTAGTTAGCATGTGTCTGCAATATAGCTCCTATATAGTTTTTTGCGAATGTGATAGACACAAATATGAAATCGAGTATATTTGTGACAACCAGCCAAAATGCCCACCACATTATACTATCAATAACGAGACAATCGAACAAGAATGCCGTGATGAGAAGGAGTGCGAATATGAGTTTGTGTTACTGGTCACGAGTAAACAGATGCCACTCTCTGTTATATACTGCATATTTAAGAGTGTTAAGTACAGACAGGCGTGATAGTGCATTCTGTCTATTGCTGCGGTACATACCGTTGGCATTCGATTATATTGATAGTCACTTGGTTGTCTCTCACTGTCCTATTGCCTATACAGTCACCATGCCTCGACACCTTAGTGTCACAGATGCCACTATGTACTTGTGCCGATATGTGTGTTTTGCAACATTCGTTGTTGTCGTCACGTGGACGCGTGGCTCTCAGAGATTCCACTCGTTGGCCCACGCGTCACAAGCTCCGTGATCTCGATTTCTATCGCCGACACCGCGGCTGAGTGGGGTGCGCGCAGGAATTGCTGTTGCTTCTGTTTTGCCACGCAAACTGTCCGTGTAGTCGAGGATACTTGCGTAGTCCTTGATTAGTTGACGATGTAGACGTGTGCGACGTGTGCGACGATCGACGCTGAACGCGAATGCGAGCGACTACGCACTCGACCGACACGACGCAACGATTTGCTGTGATGGTACAAGACGCCGCTACAGAGTTTCACATGATGCTGCGATTTAAAAATAATGCGCGGTTGTTCGCCTCATCGAACTTGTTGTAGTTTCTTGTCGTGCTTCACGGATTGTTACTTGTGTCTGTAGTGCGCGCTGCATTCGTCGTCGTTGTGTTGCCGTGTAGCAACGGTGATTGCTTCCTGTAGTTCGCACTATTTGTAATATTGGCGCAGCTCGACGAAATGCGTCATGAATTTAAAAGCACTTGAAAATGACACCTTGCCAACGAGCGTTCTTATCTTTAACCTCTAATTTCAAGTTAATCTGACATTAAAACAACAATCATTTGTTGAGTACGACTTAATGTAATCAAATAATCTGAATTTCATTCAGACGCTACTAAAAAGAAGGACGCCAATTTTTATATCCAAATTGGCATTTCAATTCAATATACCTAGCGTCAATAGTTATCTTCATGTCTGTGCAGTATCCCATCATGCACACCCACCAAAGTCGCGGCGCAATGTCAAGAAAATAGACATCGAAGAGTGTCATATAACAATTCAGTTTAAAACATACATTTTTCTGCTTGCGGTAAGCAATGAAGTGATATAGATTGAATTCGTTCGCTCGCTGGTAAATATTTCACGACTCATTTGACCAGCTTTTGATATTCTGTGCCTTCCAGATATACCATTAACAAGCGGAGAAGAAAATCAGGATCTACAGAAGAAGAGTGATACGTGAAAAAGTATAGAAATGTAGCTGGCTCTTTTTCTCTTCCCACAGTGTAACTGTCCGAAGTGAAAATTGTTACTTTTTCTCGCGATTCATGTACAGCTGCGCAGTTTTTTCAAGCTGATGCTTTCACACCACATCTACAGTATACGTCGGCCATTCGTGCAATGACATCTATCGCTAACTCTATGTATATCTTTTAATTTGCAATACACAACTGTATTCAATGGACAGTCCATTTTTGTCTCATGAATGGACAGTCCGTTATTGTCTAAGAAGTGTGAGCAAGGCAGCAAATATATCTCTGAATCAATTTATTGAATCGCCGATCCTTTGACCGGCAATGCGAATCAAGTGATGCAAGTCCTGTGCTATGATTGGCTCAAATAGATGCTGCGACACTTAGGTTGACCAGCCAATCAGCATTAGACACGCACGTACACCAGCACAAGTCTGTGACGTTGGTGCGACATGACAAACACTAAAGCTCACTACAAGTAACTAATAACGTAATGTCCTAAACCTAAAGAAACTGGTTACTATACACCATTTTACAACAATTGAAGTGTCAAATCTATTGTAATAATGTGCGTTCAGGCTTCGTACGAAATTATACTACGTTTAAACTTTTCCTACACACCAAATGAATTGGTGTCAATTGTATGTAGCTAGTTAGTATCGAAATAGATTAATGAATATCTCACTTCGAAACACCGTTACTCAACGTACTATAGGTCGAAAAGCGAAAAATTTTGACGAAGAGAGTAGTCAAATTGAAGGTTTCTCATAAAATTTCGGATATTTACCACGTTCTGTACAGTATCATATGGTAGTATCATAAGCCAAAATGATATATATATATAAGCTTAGAGAAAGTTGCGATAACGGCAAATTACAGCAAGAACATATTTAGAAATCGCTCTTACAATTGTTGTTTTTATTCATCCACATGCTAGCGCATTGTAGGCATAAAAATGGTTTATAGTTACCAGCACATTGCGAGCTGCTACATCGCACAGACGAGTACAACCGGAGTAGAGCAAGATGCGTTACAAAAGAAGCATTTGAATATTTTGGCACGTGTTTGCCGTCGGCAGTGCCGGACATGCGACGTGAGGATCCCCATACAGCAACGATATCGGTACGAGCGCGAATAGTGCATACACAAATTTAAGCAACGTTTTTGCCGGCCGCTTGGCATGTCGAGGAGTGTGCTGCTGGTTCAATCATCATGCTTTTAAAGTCATAAACAGTCAAATAGTTGTTGTCGGATAGTACAAAAGTAGATACTCCTTTTTGATTGATTATATTATTAGCTAAGTTAATATTGGATACAAATCAACGTCATATGGCAAGTACTTTGTGGAGCACAATTCCCGTGTCCATTTGACCGAAATGACGCTTCTATGAACAATTGAGATTCGTAATTTGCACAATTGTGAGATTTAGTCTACGCATATCCAATAGTCAAGCCGCGTTGTCGAATATGTATAAGTACTGTCATCAATGCTAACCATCAACACGCAAACATCCATAAAGCTATTTCTCAAGCTAATACGAAATCTCTACAACCATTTATTGTTACCTATACAAATTACGACTCACATACAGATACAGATACACGAACATGAGCAAACACTCGCTCACAATTGCACACCACGCACACGCACGCACTTTTCGTGTCATACAAAACTGTGCTTAATAAGAAATACACGAATAATTGCATATCAAGATCCTACCATTGCTTTAACGCATTACTTGAACGTGGATTACGCAAATTGTTTTCTTATATTATTAAATCTAAAGTAAAATGTGCATTCTAAGCGCATCACCAGAATGCGTATGAATCGCTGCGTCGACCGAAAAAGTGGTATTTATTTGTAATAATGATATATTTGTTCGGTAGCAAAAAAGTAGGTTATGTATATGATCAAGCTGTACTTATGTATTGTCGAACACAATGTATCGATAGAATTTTACTGTCCTCATAACAAATGTTTATTCGCTTTATAATTAGTTTGGCCAACAAATGTAATGTGTGGCACACACAAATTGTACTGATCGTTTACATTGAAGCAGACAATAAGTAAGACATGTCGTTTACGACGCACGATCAAAGACTTTACTGATTCTCTCCTCAACATAAATCTTATACGATGTATCCATTGTTGCGATTTTGCAAGCTGAGTTTGCGACCTCATGCGCTGCAATAAGCGTAATTATCGGTGCATGATGTACCTCTCTCTCTCCCTTACTCTCTATCCAATCTATCTTATCTATCTATCTATCTATCTATAATTATCTGTTTATTTCGTTCTCTCTTTCAAATTGCAAGACAACCCTGACTTATCGACAATATTTCTTATCAGTAAACGTAAATTTCACAAAACCGCTATGTTTTGCTATGGCTCATATAAATTGCTATATGATTCGATGTGAATTATATGGTAATTACAAGAAAGCGCAATTCATATGAAATAACTCACATTTAATGCAACAATAGTCAGCGCACAACACATCAATGAAATGAGATGATCTAGACAAAGGGAATAGTCTAATTGGCTTGAAGCTTTATAGCTTTAGAAAATTCAATTCGTTTTGCAAATGCGCATTTTCAATACTACTGGATCCATAATATATATTTCCTTGATTCATGTTTTCAATTACTACGCCATATACGAATCGAAATTGTCATATGACTTGATTTCTCTCCGCTCTACAGGTTCAAAACCTAGACTATATCATAGGGTGCATGAAACATACACAACGATCTAGAGTTCCACGTTTAAAATTCACAAACATCATAAGCGTTGCAAGCATACATTTGCAACTCCACTGTAGAAGCGTTGCCTAGTATAACTTTATTTGCCTAGTATGACTTATATGCGTAGGCAATCGCATGAAAAAGAAATGAGACCAAAACGAAAGAGAAAAAGGGATAATATTTTGAAGGCAGCAGCACACATCAGAAGGATATCATGCTTTACATCAGCCGTCCAATATCATATTATGTTTGGATGCACGATTCGCGTCGACGTTATTTGACCGACTTATCTGGTACAACAAAATCATATATTCAATTTGTGAGCGTATTTGTAGTAGCCAATTGTCATACAGCAGCCGTGCAGATGAAAGTGTATCGTGCCTTTACCTGACCAGCCACATAAATAAACGCGCGAACTTCTTTGGTTGTTATCTGGCTATCAACAAATGTTGAGATATCTTTCCAACATGTTTGCGATGCTTTGATCACATTTATTGTGAATAGAGTTTATAGTACGAAATTATTTATTTTCGCATTGTGTTTAACTGCACCCGAATGTATGTAGACCATTATTATCCACTTGTTAAATAGAGTTCTGTTAAGTAAGTCATTAAATAATATTCCATTTTCCGTCACTTGATTTCAGTAACGAGAAGCGGTGCTGTAACGAGAAAAATCGGCTCTCTCTTAAACTATTCGGTGTCGCATCTGAATAGTTAACTCAATACATTCGTGTTTCTCGCATGTTTTTTCGACCAACAGTGCTAGTTTGAAATTCGCGGGGAGACAGCGACCGAAGCGAGTGAACTGCCTCAATGGACCCGCACGCAGTGAACCCGATGACGATGGCGCAGCAGCAGCAGCAGCCGATGTCAATGCCGATGGGCATGCCGCAGCCCATGTCGATGCCGATGGCGACTGCAGCTGGTGGCGGTGTCGGCAACACCGGCGGTGCAGGCAATCCAGGCGGCGTCCCAATGGGCATGAACATGAACGCCATGGGCGGCGGCGGCGTGAACCAGTACGGCGTGCCGCAGCAACAGATGATGATGAACATCAACGCCATGAACGCAATGAACACGATGAACCCACAGCAGCAGCGCGCGATGGGCTTGGACCCGAACCAACAACAGCAGCAGCAGCGCGCAATGGGCATGAACCAAATGATTCCGAACGTCGGCATGAATCCAAACATGGCAGGTACCGGTGGAAACCCTGGTGGCGTCCAGATGGTGGGCGGACAAGTCATGGGCGCCGACTGGCGCATCCAGCTCACTCGCGAACACCGCGCAAACCTCATTGCTAAGATGTACGTGTGCTTGTCGAGTCGAGCGGCTCTGTCAGTGTTGTTAGAGAAGCTCTTTCATTTACTCACTCCCGCTTCCTCTTCATCGACTTGCTATCAAACGGCAGCTACAATGAGATGGTCCGCGTCTCGAGCGACCCGCCGCCTGGCATCAAGCTCTGGATGAACGTGTCGTGGTACGAGCTCACGCTCTATAAAGAGTCGCGGACACAGGAGGACTACATCACGAAGATCTTCAATCGGCTCAAGTCGCTCCGTGCGCAAACGACCGACGTGTCAGCTGCGATGGCAGCGCAGACGTTGCCGAACAACGGCATGCTCTCGCGGCTCGACTTTTCATACTATAGCAACCCGGCGCTCGTTGCGCGTGGTGCGGGCGGCCCAGCTATCAGCCAGCAGGGTTTGCCTGGCAATGGCGGTGCACCGCCGCCGGGTGCGTACCCCGGCCACCCACAACAGCAGCAGCAGTTTGCAGCCGGCCACCCTGGCGCCGCAGCGCAGCAACAACAGCAACAGCAGATCAAGCAACAGCAGCAGCCGAACGCCAGTAGCACCAATCCGAACGCACCGACTGCAGCGCAAGTGCAGCAAGCGACACGGACCGTCGCAGGACATACGGCCCTCGTGAATGCCAAGCCTGAGGCTGCTGCTGCTGTTGTTGCTGCCGCTGCAAACGCAGCTGCAAATAGCAACAATCCACCGGAGAGCCCGGCCGAATACTGGCGACAGCACGTCGCGCTCAAGGCAAAGTACCACGACGACGTTGAGAAAGTCCACAGTGCATTCAAGAAGTACGTCGACCATATGAAAGACCACAACGAGACGGACCAGAAGAAGAAGCTGCGGTACTTGCTGAGCTACGTCCAATTGTGTGCGAACGTCCTGAGCGAAGACCAAGCGACGCACCAGCCCCGCAAGTTGGACGAACTCGACAAAGTCTACAAATACATTGTCAAGATTGTGAATCCATACTTGAAGAAGCTCCGGACCGAGACCGACAAGCGGACGTTTACGCCTGGGAGTAGTGGAGGAGCTGGTAGTAGCAGTGGGAATAGCGGCGGTAGCAGTTCAGCGCAAGCGGCTGGCGGTAGCAGCACAGCGTCAGCAGCAGCACCGAGTGGCACGAATCCAACAAATGGCGGGAATGGACAAACGGGTCCAGCAGGCGCGACTGGACCTGCGAGTGGAGGCGGTGGCGCAGCGACAGCAGGCGCAAGTGGGAATAACGCAGCACCAGCAGCGTCGCCGCCGAATGCGAATGCTAGCGGAAATAGTGGAGGAACCGCAGCATCCGCATCCGCAGCAGGACCTACGGGTCCGAACGCAAACAACAACAACGTGCCGATGAACATGATGGACCCGAACATGGCGATGCGTCAACAGCAATTGCAACAGCAACAACAACAAGCAGCCAACCAGCAGCAACAGCACGCACAACAAGCGCCACAAAATACTGCAGGCGGTAACAGCAACAGCACCAATGCACAGCAGCAGCAGCAGCAGCAGCCGACTGCACAACAGAAGCAGCACCAGATGCAACAGCATTTGCAGCGGCAGCACCAGATGCAGCAGCAACAGCAGCGCTTGCAGCTCCAGCGGCAACAGCAGGCAGCGCTCCAGATGCAACGGCAGCAGCAGATGCAGCAGCAGCAACAGAAAGCGTCGGGACCACATCAGCAACAAGGACAACAAGGGCAACAACAAAGTGGTCCGCAAGCAGCACAGCTCAAGCAGCAGCAACATGCAAACCAAACGAATCAAGGAACGAACCCCTCGCAGCAGCAGCAACGACCACAGGTGTCTACGCAAGCGAGCGGGCAGCAACAACAGCAACAAGCTGGCGCGCCGACGCAACAACAACAACAACAACAACAACAAGCGCAGCAGCAATTGCGGCAACAACAAGCGCATCAGAAGAACCAGCAGCAACAACATGCGCAACAAATGCAACAACAACAGCAACAACAGCAGCGTGAATTGTCGCGAGCGCACGAGAGTCCGTCGATGTCGTCTGGCATGGGACTGAGTCTCGACGACGGGCTGTACATGGACGGCGGGCTGCTCCAGTTGCAACCGAACCTCGGCGGCGGTGGCGGCAACAGCAGCAACGCTGGCGGTTCGTCGAGCTACATGGGGTTCCCGAACGATCTGTCGCCGACTGGCTTTGGCGATCTGGGGATGCTCGACATGGACGGCTCAGGGCTCATGTCATACGACGGCCAAGACACACCAGGTGGGAGTACGAGCGGTGGTCGACATGGTAATGGCGGGAATGGCAGCAATGGCGACGGCGACGACAGTGGCGATAATGCCGACTTGATGACGTTTGTCGAAGCATTATGAGCGCACTTGTAGGTCGTGTGTGTGTGGACAAGTAGGAGGAAGCTAAGTGCGTGGCAAGCGCACATAGCAGTAGCAGCGCGTGTGGGCGAACGGATGTATGCGAATGAGCGAACGAGGGCAAGTGTGTTGCGCACATGGGCGAGTTATGCACTGCTGCTGCTGCTGCCTGTAGTGCGTGGTCGATTGTTTGTTATTGATAAAACCACTGTTTGCCAATCTACAGTAGCTTTGTGTTCGTTCGTTTGCGTGGCGCAATTGCACATGATGCCTGATGTGAGACGAGAGGTCAGACGACGACGACCAGGAGAGGAGCAGGAGGAAAGCTTGTCGACGAGCAGCGTAGTTGGCACCTGTTCACTTGTTGGTGCTGCTCGACAGTACGCACAAGCTACAGTATACGCATCAGGAGAAACAAGATGCTGCGTGTCCTTTGCGTCGAGTTGGTCGTGACGCCATCAACATGAACATGTTGAGCTGAAAAGCTAGTGTTATCTGTTTTACTTGTTCGAGACACCTCTTGCTCGACGAAAAACGTTCTGTATGTCGAGTCAGTTCCGACCCAAAAAACGACAAAAAGATATATGAATTGTGAGAAGTGAATAAACTGTGCACCAGACCCCATTCGTCAAAGCTCTAATATGATGGCGCTCAATTTTATTTTTCATATGTAGCCTTTTTGATAGCATGACCGCCAGAAAGGACAATTTTCCTTGTAAACCCGATGGGATACTTTAAACAAGCTTATTTTCTCACGACGCGCACAATTGACTTTCATTTTTTGAAGGAGGGCTGATGTTCAGTGCTTGCTTTTCTACATGGGTTTGCAAAATTACTAAAGTAGACGCATTTAACTGTGTTGAAAACAAAGCTTATCGGCAGAGCACGAACAAAACAGGTCGTGACAACGCGCAACGATGACAAAACAAGGTCTGTGCGTTGCATGGGCTTCAGAGCATTTGCTTGGTGCTGCATACTGTATGTAGTATGTTCTTCAAGTAACCAACATCGGCGTTGTAAGTAGTGTATTAGCAACTATTTTGGCGTGCATTATTTGTGTCGATCGATTTAGTATGCATTTAGATAGGGGTAATAATTTAGCATTATCTCCAAGTTCAGTTGTTGCTTTTTCTACGTTGGTTTGGATAATTGCTAAAATAGACGCAATGCTGAATACAAAACAGTAATGATCAGCAGAGGGAAGAGCACGATCAAAACGCTTTTGTCCACAACGCGTACGCGCATTTGCGTGCGCACAAAGCACAAAGCCAACTCCCCTCGATCTCACACAGTCACATTTCGCACTACTGGCGTGCGCGTCGATCAAGCAATTTGCGCAACATAGGCACAAGCAATTCCCGGCACACAACGCCTTCGAAAGGCAACTCGCACGGGCGTCCTGCTGTCTGCGTGGCGAACAACTTTGCGCACTCACTCGCTGTGGTAGTAGTTCATCCAACTTCCCGCTCCAAGTCAAACGCGCTTGACAACGTCAACGACGCGACCCGCCCGATCGCTTGCTTGCTTGCTTGCTGACGGTCTGTCTGTCTCGCGTCCTGACGTGCGTGTCACCCCACACATCCATATCCATCGGATTGATTTGATTTCCGTGCTGTTGTGGAGTCGTCATCGTCGTTGCGTCAGTCACCCGCCAGCTGCCACAACATTTCACCAGGTCACAGCGCGCCGGCTTGTTTGCTGTCGTCACCCACCACCCCCACGGTCTGTTTGACAACACTGCTGCTCGACGCCACTCTGCATGGTGCGACCCCGCGGCAAGTCGAATCCGATGAAACCGGCGCGACTGCTCAAGACGTCCTCGAGCGGCGCGACGAGCGTGATCAACCTGCAGATGGCACCGCTCGCATCGCTGCCACCGCCACTGGACGAAGACCTCGAGTGCCAAGCGCGCGCGTCGCTGAGTCTCTTTGGCTTTGGCGTCGCAGACGCCGTGAACTGGAACCGCGTGAGCACTGCGGACTCCCCGACCGCCACGACTGCGTCCGCGGCGGCGCTGATCAACAGCAGCCACAACAGCAACTACAGCCACAATAGCCACAGTAGTGCCTATGGCTACGCAAACAACACGCACAGCAGCATCACGGCGAGCAGCAGCGCTGCGTCCACCACTGCGAGCAACGCAGCAGCAACAGCAAATACGAACGTGACGCTTCTCGAGCGCGTGTGTCCGATCGGTACGAACGCATTCCTCTGGAATACGATGAACATGGGCGAGTCGGGCGCCTCGGGCATGAACGCGAGCCACGCAAACGATCCGATCGCTGGCAGCGACAGCGCGGCGTCAACAGCAACCGACCATCTCGACACCGATGACGCAGAGTGGGATCCACTCGGCGGTGGTGGCTACACTGGCTCGCACAGCCACCAACAGCACTATACAGGCGCAAAGATCTTGCAGCAGTACCTCGTCAAGTGCATTGCGTTCGTACCTGCGAGCGTCGACGAAGTCGTCGATCTGTTGATTCGCTCGGATCGCGACGACATGGACGCTGCGATGCACCACCTCGTGGGCGTCAAGACGACCGCAGCCGGTGTGATCTACCGCCGCCGTCGGCGTCGCGCCAAGCAGACGTCGAATGGGAATGGTACAGCCGAGCGCAGTCGACGCCTCAGTGGCGGCGGCGGTTGGTCGACTGCAGCGAGCAGCAGCAACAGCATCCGGAGAACAGCGACACCACGTGGGACGACGACTGCAGCGCTGCATGGCCACGCGAGTCGTAGCAGTCGAACTGTACAGGCGGCAGCGACGACGCCACCGCCGCCGCAGCGTCTCGCAGCGTCGCCAAACGACTTGAGCGACTCGTCGTCATCTGGTTCAGACGATGATGATGACGACGATGACGACGACGACGACGTGGAAGTCGTCGAAGTGCTGGACGACGACGTACAGGCCGAAGCAGCGCTGCGGATCCGCGCGCCACTGTCGACGCCACAACAGCAGCAGCAACCTGCAGCATCACCGCCGTCGTTGCGCCACGTCGGCTTGCGCGCACCGACGATGAGCACGTCATCAATTGACAGCAGCACGTATGGCTACAACTACAGCAACAGCAGCAGCAGTAGCAGTCTGCTGCAAGGCGCGACTGGCAACGGCGGCGGCACAGCGAGCCACAACAGCAGCAGCAGCAGTCTGTACGCTGGCGCGAATGCAAATAATGGACCGAGTCGCACGACGTCGTCGTCGTCGCTGCCGCCGTTCTCGTCGTACTTGGACGAATACCGCGCGTCGCTCACACAGAGTGGGCAGCAGGGCAACTTGAGCCTCAAGTGGGTCGTCGCCGAGCGCGCCGGGCGGATGTTTACGCAGAAAGCAAACTACTGTCTACTCGACTACGAGTGCGTGCTCGTGAACGACTGGGAGGTCGACGACGACAATGGTGATTGCGAGACCGGCGGATACGGCGCTAGCATGGACGACAGCAGTAGCAACAGCGTCCGGCCAATGTACGTTCGCGCATTGCAGTCTGTGTATGCAGCGCCGTGCCAACCGTGGATCGACGAGCTTGGGCCACGACCGAGTGACTTGCAACCGACGGGGATCATGGTCCGCGATGCCGTGCACCGGCCTGGGATGGTCGAAGTCCAGTTTGTCGCTGCCGTACTCGAGAAAGCGCAACTGCCGATGATCGCGCGCCGCACCAAGCTCCGCGCGCTGTGCAGCAAGATCGCAAAGCTCGAGGAAGTGCTCACGAGCCGCCGACTGTCGCAGTCGCTGTTGGCGCACCAACCATATTGGGTGCGCAATCGCGACCGACCCGTGTGTCACGGCTGCGACGCACCGTTCAGTCTCCGTCGCCGGCGGCACCACTGTCGCCTGTGTGGGGAGATCTGCTGCTCCGAGTGCTGCCCGAAGAAAGACGTCGCACTGCCGGAGATCGGGATCACGAGCGTCCGCGTCTGCATCCATTGCGTCCAACAGAGGCGGCGTCATAGTGGCGACGTGCTCGATCCAGCTACTGCTGCTGCCACTGGTGCGCGCACGCCAGTGCTCACGCCGCCAGGGAATGGCGGATCGAATGGATACGGCTGGTCGCCGCCACCGCCGATTGCACCGCCACTGCAGCACTCGCTGTCGTCGACGTCGTCGTCCATGTCGTCACTACCGTCGCCGTCGCCGTCCGAGTACTATTTATCGTCATCCACGTCGTCGTCGAGCTACCATAGCCACCACCACAGCAATGGTCACCACGTCAGTAGCTCGCTGGGGGACCGTAAACCGTCACTCGCAACGTCGATGCTCCAGAAACTCAAGAGTAGTAGCAGCCTTGGGTAATGATGCGATGAGAAGGGACGATTCGTACGTAGTAGCCAGTGGGTGATGGATTGTTGTTGTAGGTAGTGCTGGTAGCGCAAGTAACAATTTCAAAGAGAACAACGTCGCGTATGTGTACGCGTTTGTATGGACCAAGCAGTCGGAGCGATGATCTACTGAGGACGATCGACACTTGTCGCGCGTCTCACACTCACTCAGTCCACTCGCCATGCACGCATCCAATCGACTGGCTCTCTCTCTCTCTTTCACCCTCCTCTCTCTACAACCACACACAAACTCTGCTCTTTACGAACGGCCAAAGACCTGTCGAAAGCCCGCTTTCTGGGCGTCCGAGAGCGCGTCGGGGAACGCGACGTGGAACTTGACGTGCAATGCGCCACGGTCACTTGCGACGCGACCGACTTTCGGCATCCCTTCGCCTGCGAGCGTCGCGACGAACCGCGGCGGCGTGACTGCTGTGCGCGTGAGCTCCACGGCACGACCATCGAGGTGCGTGACGACGCGATGGAAACCGACGAGCGCTTCCTTGAGCGAGATCGTGAGCTCGAGCCACAGGTCGTCGCCGTCGCGCGTGAAGAGCGCATGCGGCATCGTCTGGACCTGCAAGCGGACGTGGCCCGCGAGCTGCCCGGGCGATTCGTCGCCGTAGTGTTCAAACTCGAGCTCGAGGCCATCGGGCGAGCCAGGTTCGAGCTCAACGTCGAAGCTCAAGTCCGTCATCTCGGTCTTGCGGCCGCTGCAGACTGGACACGTGCTATGCGACACGCGGCCTTTACCGCCACAGACTTCGCACGTCGTCTGGAACTGCTGGATGAAGCCCGGACCGACGCGGCGCGTCGTCATCTTGACGCCATGGCCGCCGCACGACGTGCACGTGTGGATATCGTCGTCGTTTGCCGCGCCGTGGCCGTGGCACTTGTGACACAGTGTCTCCCGGCGGATCGAAAACTGCAGCGACTTGCCCGTGTAGACGTCTGCGAGCGACACGCGCAGCGGGAGCACGGTGTCCGGTCCGCGCGTCGGCTCGTTATCGCGCTGCTGCTGCTGGCGCCGACCGCCGCCGCCACCAAAGAACTGCGAGAAGATGTCAAACGGGTCGTGGCCGCCGCCGCCGCCACCGCCGTTTGCATTCAGTCCGTCTTCGCCAAACCGGTCGTACTTGGACTTCTTCTCGTCGTCTGAGAGGACATCGTACGCTATTTGGGCGCGTAGAAAGAGGTGAGAAATACATGCGTGAGGGTATATGCAGCACGTGTCGCAGCAACCTTCACGCCAATCCATACAGACAGACGCGTATGGACAACCGCATACACAATGCAGACAATTGCGTACCTGCTGCGACTTCAGCAAACTTCTTGTGCGCCTCGTCGTCACCTGGATTCTTGTCTGGGTGGTGCTACAACCCCAGTTCCCCAGAAGCGAGTAGTCCATGTGCACACGCATTGATATTGATGCACGCGTAAGCTCACGTGCACGTCGAGCCAAGAGAGGATGACAATGCAAGCGGACAGGATTGCGCGCACTGTACCTTGAGCGAGAGCTTGCGGAACGCGCGCTTGATCTCGGCCGAGGACGCGTCACGTTGGATGCCGAGCACCTCGTAGTAGTCTCGCCCAGCGAGCACGCAGCACGCGCTCAGCAGCACGAGCGCAGCAAGCAGCAGCAGCAGCGCACCGGTTCGAGTGCTTCGTGGCATAATTTGCGGGCTTCGTGATCGGCAAGCACAACAACGAAATCTTAAATTGCTCTAAAAGTTTAAAGTGGAAACAGTTCAACATTAGTGGTATTCAATTGTTCAGCAGAAAGAGAGATTATTTTGTTGCAGCAAGTCAAGAAAAATCGTTGCGTCTGATTGGCTAGAGTATATTTGTGGCGTCCAGAATAAAAACATCGTCTGCTGAAGCTGCAGCAGCAACGATATTTTGCATTTGAAAAACAAAAGCCAACAAGTCAAAAGCTAACGCAATGGACGCTAAAGAAGTACAAATAGGGGCGACATCGGCTGGTGACGACTTGACAACAGC
>JAADXH010000157.1:0-35616 GCA_023337595.1 Globisporangium camurandrum
AGGCGCGCCGACCACGGGTAGTGGCGCCACGACCACCACGACGGACGACAGTATCGTCGGTGGCGGCGTCAGCACAGACAATACGGCAGCGACTGTGGACGTGACGCCGACGCACGCGACGCCAGTCGACGCAACGCCAGACGCAAGCAATGCGAACATTGCAACTCGTTTCGTGTATTAGTTGGCTGTAGACGTCGTTAGTTTGTATTACTGTAGGGGTGCCGGATGTGTGTAGAATGTGTTGATGTTGTTGAATACGCGTGCGTAAGCCGTCGTTGTGAAATCAGTATGGTGTATGATACGTCATTCTTCGAAATACTATTTTTCTCCTGATTTCGTCGTGATTTTGCATCGCCGCACACATTTTTCCACTTGCTATTGTTGGCGAGTGCCGAGCTTGTGTCCAACGTCACAACTTTGCGGGTAGTACACACACCAATGCATCTTTATCGTTTCTGTGACTACTGTACAGATCAGTGACCATTGTCGGCACTGCTGTAGCTAGGACGCAGAGCGTTTACTGCTTTTGCGCATTAGTTGATCGTCATGCTACGAAAGATATGTCAAACGTATTTCATGGATTCAATTGTTCGGATTTTTCGCATTTCACGTCAAACAGACAGCAATCATCTTTGCATTTGATATCTGTATGCTCTCGTAAATCGAATTGACGGTGCTCGATAACGCAAATCGGCCAATTTGCATTTCGTCCATCATCGACATCGAATAAACCATGAAGCTCCAGCTCGTGCGCTCCGCTGCGCGCGCCGCTGGCGTCGCTGCGCCACCACACGCGCGTGCACTCAGCAGTTTCCGCGAGCAGGCTGTGCGCGCAGTCGCAAGCAAGCTGCGCTCCGACCTCGAGACGAATCCGAACCTGTGGCTCAGCGCCAGCGCTGTGGTGCGTGAACGAATGACGTGTGCAAATGGAACAAGGGTGAAAAACTGAAGTGACGAGCCGAGCGACTGGACAGCAATGCGTCGCGGTCTTATCCAATGCATATAGCGTCTAGCACATGGTGCTACCTGCTCATTGCTATCATCGATACTTACTGCCTCTGCTCCTACCATCGCTGCCATCGCTGCACACGACTGCACGCGCTGTCTACGCATCTATCGATTGCATCCATTAGGACGAGCCAACCGTGTCGATTCTCGACCCTGCACTTGGCTACGCAATCGCAGCTGCAAATGGTAGCACGACCAGCTCCGACCGGTGCGTCCTACTATGCCCACTTCAGCCACACTCGCACCACCGCTCTCTTACTAGCATCACGGCCATCAATCTCTCTTTGTCTCTATCCACATACACACATTACAGGCTCGTGGCGCGGGACGTTGCGATCACGTACCTGAAGACCGATCCGTCGCTCCTCACGGATCCGTTTTCACTCGTCCAAGACGAGATCGCTGACATCAATGGCAGCATCAATAAGCTACTGGGAACCGACCACCCCGTGCTGTCAGCTGTCGCAAAGTACTTTTTCGAGCACGACGGCGGCAAGAAAGTCCGTCCGACGATGGTCTTGCTGATTGCACACGCTGCGGAAGCGCATCGCGTCGCAATGGACCGGCCAGTGCCGCTGCACCAGTCGCCAGCATTCACGATTGCTGCACAGCGTCGGATTGCCGAGATCGCGTACGTCTGTTATTGTGTGGCTGGCTCTCGATTGCATTAAACGCCTACTGACGTGTCTGCTTCGTAGCGAGATGATCCACACGGCGAGTCTGTTGCACGACGACGTGATCGACGAGAGCGACACGCGTCGCGGTGTCCCGAGCGTCAACAAAGTCTTTGGCGCGAAGCTTGCGATCCTCGCAGGTGACTTTATGCTCGCACGCTCGAGCGTGTGCCTCGCACGCCTGCGGAGCGTCGAGGCCGTTGAGCTCATCTCGACGGCGATCGAGCACCTCGTGAAAGGCGAAGTGATGCAGATGAAACACGCGGATGGGTTAGCGATCACGCCATTTGAGTATTACTTGCGGAAAAACTACTACAAGACCGGGTCGCTCATGTCCAACAGCTGCAAGGTGGGTGGGTGGGTGTGCACTGGCTCTATTGCGGAGGGACGAAGGGACTGACGGTGGGAAATATACTACACTACAGGCAGCACTGACGCTCGGACAGCATGACGACGACGTGACGGAGCTCGGGTTTGCGTACGGCCGCCACATTGGTTTGGCGTTCCAAGTGCGTTTGTTGGAGTTGACTGCTGGTTCTATGGGCGATCGGGTTGTTGTTGCTGACTGGCTCTCTTTTATGGATGATGATATGATGCGCAGTTGATTGACGACGTCCTCGACTACCAAGGCCACGCAAGTGGGAAGCCACTGCTTGCGGATTTGAAATCGGGGCTCGCGACTGCGCCGTTGCTGCTCGCTCAGGAAGAGTTTCCGGTCTTGCGGACGCTCGCTGCACGCAAATTTGCAAACGACGGCGACATTGAGCTGGTGCGTTTATGGGTAATTGGGTAATTGGGTGTTTGGGTCATTGGGTCATTGGGTCATTGGGTGATAGAAACAAGAGGAACTGACGAATGTGTTTGCAGGCGTCAGAGCTCGTGGACAAAAGTACGGGGATTGCGCAGTCGCTGGAGCTCGCAATTGGCCAAGCCGAGCTGGCGTGTCAAGTAGCGATGCAGTTTGCGCCGTCACCAGCGCGCGATGCGCTCGTGCGGCTTGCACAGCTGGTCGTGTATCGATCGAAATAGAGGCGCTAGGTGGTGTGTAGAGCGTGGCGTGTGTCTAGGACGACGACGACTGCCACTTGTAGATCGGCCTGCGTTGTTGGATTTTGGAGAGCGATGCTCGCGTGTAAAGTTAACGCGTCGGGAGCTGCAACACAAATGTACAACCACATGGGAAGCTGAAGTGTGTCTGACTTTGTGAGTATTGTTGCTGCTGCTGTGTATTTACACTGTGTCGATGCAATCCATCTAGCAACGTCAAGTTATATAACGATTCGACAGCGAATGTAAATTTACGCTCAGTACTTTTTATGCGACATCGCTGCGACTGTAGCATAAAAACGGCAGTTGCGTATTCTGCACGCATCAACTGTCCGTGAGTACGTCGAGTTCGTCGCAGGTGCATAATACGACAACAACGTAGTTCCTGTGAATGGCAGTTCCTGGTTGCAGCTTTCGCTCGCTCTTCGACATCGTTCGAAAGCTGGTTCAGCTGTCGATATGGATAGTAATTTGACTACGGTATGATAATATCATAACTCAAATGTCGTATTACGCCGCCATAACTCATATCGATGTATTTGTTATACCAAAAACCGGTGTTGGTATGATTGAGTTTTGAGCTCGTAAATAGAGAGCTTTAGCAAGTCGTCCACGAGTTTCAAAAAGTCGAGACGCTGACTCGTCACAAATTCTCGTCAAAATTAACCCTCTAAAACAATGACACTGAATGTCATTGTTTAAACCCGTTTAGTACAAATTGTGTATAAAAAGTTTTCATGACATCTGTCCTGCACATTTCATGCAAAAACACTCAAATCACACAACACAACAACACAACACCAGTCAACATGGAGCAGCACCAACCGAAGGAGGTACAGGTCGCTGCTATACATGGCATTAGCAGCGTTGCGAGCCCGCCACTCAACATCCGCATCCCAGATGTGCGCTTTCGTTTGTCGGCATACAACGACGAAGAGTGTCTCGCCGTGCTCCGCTTCTCGCGATCTGAGCTTAAACGCTTGTGATCCCTCCTTGTGCTGCCGTCATCAACTTTTACAATAGAGCGCACTCCGTGCATGGCGATGGAGGTGTTATGCGTTGTGCTTTGTCGCCTCGCTGTTGCTGACCGTTGGATTGACATGATGACGATGTATGGGCGGTCGCCAAGAGCATTGAGTAACATCTTCTATTTCACGTTCGATCATATATGCATGAAGTATAAGGAAGTGTTGTATCTCGATCAAGTTCGAAATTACAAGCAGACTTCAGTCGTTTAGTGACGCAGTGAGCAAGAAGGGTACTGAGTTAAAAGTACATGCGGCCATTTATTGATAGTACTTTTAATTGTGTAAAAGACCGACAGGCAGTATCGAGCAGCAGAATATGTACAACGGCCACAAGAGGCGCCATGCAGAGAAATTCCAGACTCTGGTGACTTCAGATGGCATGATCGCGCATGCGTTCGGTCCAGTAAAACGAAAACGTCACGATCTTACAGTCCTACGGCGTTCTCGACATTAATCGCTGATTAAGGGTACACTGGCTATGGTGATCGCGCGCACGGATCGGCCGATCATTTTGGATCACCAATTTCAGACAAACGTCTCTCGCAACATCAAATGCAAAAGATCACGAGCGTGAGCAATGTTTGAGTGTCAGTGGAAAGGTATTTTGGACAAGTGGCGCATAATGTGGCGAATACTTTGATGTTCGTGGACGACACACAAGCGATGAAGATCGGCAAGAAGCCTGTCGGCAGTTTGTATATGACAGCTGTGTTCTGTACAAGCTGCATTACATGTGTGAGGCAGGAATGCGAACAGCGTAATGTTCGACTCCCATCCACGACTACTAAAGCACTATTTCCACGCTGGCTAGCAACGTCGAGACGCAAGAGTTGAGACGGCATTCTCACAATACCGCTCTTTTCATACACGTCCAGTGTTCTTTGCGTCGTGTTCACATAGTCTTACTGATATTGCTTCCCACGCGCTCATCCTTTTGCCGTGCACTGCTGCATATATCTTTATACGTGCAACATAGTTGTAAAAGTATTAATATTGCAGGTTAGTAAACGCATGAACAATATAACACCACATTGCACAAGTTCTTACATACCTTTGTAACTCGTGTTGCATCTCGTCCGTCCACTGCACGAGTTTCGGTCTGCCGTGCTCGCTCTCCACCACATCCGTACCGACATTTACAGCCGGCCACGCAACCGCATCCGCGTCCATAGACGCGGCCATCACGTCCCGATCAATCGTCGGTCGCACCAACGATCCTCTCTTGTTAATTGCACTATATAAGCAAACGACATGTATTAGTGTATGCGAAGATGCTGTGTGTGATGCGACGAGCACACGTACCGTAGATTGCTTTGCTATGGCACAACAAGGTGCGAATGAAAGCGCGTGCAAAGGTCTATGGTCGAGTGTCGTGGCGGGCTGGAGCGGAGGCGACGAGTGACTGTTGCAACCGAGCACGGATTGGCTCACAGCCTGTAATCGAGCACAAGAGGCTGTGCGTGCTTGGAAATGAGAGAGTGGCGGTGTGCGTGGGGGTGCAATATGAGCTTGTGCTTGTTTTCTGTTGTGTTGAAAAGCATGGAGTGAGAACAAAACAAGGCGTTCTCGTATTGAATAGTTGTACCCTTCAAGTCGTCACAATCAAAAATCAAAAATACAAAACAATATTTGACGTCATGTCGTGATGTTGTCATTCTTTTTGATTTTCGACTTGCTAAAGCTGTCTGATATCCATGTGTTCTGCAACAACTGCACTGCCATATCTAGCCGCACTCTATACGCTTACTAAATAATACCAAGACTCAAGAACTCGACACTTTGTAAGTCATATCATATACTGTTATGACTTACATTTCGTGATATATACATATATATACATCTAATATGACATTAAGTCAAACTCAACGGTGATGCTAGTTAATAAACTCGTAACAGTAATCAACGAACTATGATGTAGGTTATAGTACAACAATCTCATTGCATTATTGTCTGAGATAATACGAATGAAACTTCTGTAACTATAGTATATGATATGTTATACGTTGTGCTTTCATTACAAAAGTAACGAGCAAAGAACATGTGTTTTGGTAGTGTAAACTTACTCAATACGCTTCAATTTGATGCGTCGGTGTGCTTCACGGAGGTGTGTATAAACGTTGTTCTTGCAATCCAAGTCAGATGTAAATCACGTTTGTTTGTTGATTTCAGACCATCTCAGATTTATTATATATTTAATATTATATTTGTGTCCATGTCGTGAACAATTTTGTGGGATAGACTGTTTATACTTTTACAATATTTTACTAGGCATATTTGGGCAACTATTTTTTACAACAACAACCACAAGTTTATTTATATCTGCTACCAAGAAACAAAGATAATGACACGCAGTCTAGAAAATTTTACTCAAACACTGTTTTTGTGAGTTGAACACTTTCTAGTACGGTTTAATGGATTATCTCTAACGTATAGATGTGTTGATACAACGACTATATTTTAGCCGTTGCGTAAGAGCCATTGTAACAAAGCGAAACAATGTTGGCCGAAGTAAATATCAATGTGTGGCTATTGTGTATCGTCTCCTTACTGGCAAATCAACATTACTAAAGGGATAGGAATATATCACGCACAACGACACCAAGTGATCATAATCGCTTCAGTCTCATGATGGACAAAACTGCAATGTTCATAGAACAATGCTCGTCGAAGTTAGCGTTTCTGTAACACTGGGACGTAAACGTGATACAGCTACAAGTTAATGCGCACATAACCTACTACATCGGACGCAGTAGAATTTTCGGATACTACTGTGCGATGATGTGTGGGTAGAGTAATTGAAGACACTCTCTTTTCATACCAATCTTTTGTCTGATTTTGTGTTATTTCGCGTTAACACACTCGTAAAATAAATGTAACAGTAGATAAACTAGAAGCTATCCGAACGTAGTTATCCTAAACAATCTAAAAATACTATCAATGTAGATTTCCAGCGATCTTCAATTAGTATGCGGTCTACTAGTCTGTGACGTACTGAATTTA
Organism: Globisporangium camurandrum; assembly: GCA_023337595.1. Taxonomy (NCBI): domain Eukaryota; phylum Oomycota; class Peronosporomycetes; order Pythiales; family Pythiaceae; genus Globisporangium; species Globisporangium camurandrum. The sequence goes on from JAADXH010000157.1 coordinate 6,758, forward strand.
CACAGTCACTCAGCAAAGTTACAAGTCAAACACGAGACGACACACTTTGTCACGCATATACCGTGTACCAGGGCTTCCAGAATACAATCGCATATTGTGTTTGTTTCTAAACATGTAAGAAATAACAAGTTTTACTCAGTTTCATATAAGTTGACATTTTATCGAAACGTATTTATGGTTACACAACTGCAACGTATTAGTAAAAGCTTAGCACACCATCGAAAAGACAACTACTTGTACCAAATATCAAACTTTCCATTTTATACAGCTGGTGTGTTACACGAGCGCCAAACGTCGTTCGCACCCGGAGGTACGTCAAGCAAAAATGGTCGACATATTCTACTGAAAATTATACGCTGTATCGATAGCAGAAGGTAAACGATCGTCGGTTCTGGGTACCTGTACAATATATTTTGGTCATATTTACCTATAACAGAATAGTATACTGTACTACGACACATACCAATAACATGAATCTAAAATATATTGTTGATACTGATATAAGTGAGGATATCAAAAATGTTTGTGACATATACGTCGTATGACAAATATTAGATGACAATTGCTTTTAGTCTTCATGCATTCAGTTTATACAAGTAATACTTTATATAAAGAGATATAAGAGACTGCGTAGCAATACAAGGTGGCACGACAAACCTCGAGCTATGTGCATGTATTTACCAACTGTAATGCAGAGCTGCTGCGAGCGTACGGTAGGTAATTTATGGGGGTAGACTTGAGCAGTTGTGTGCAAATGTACAAAACATCAATTACTATAGCTGCTGCTTTCTATTGTGGTATAAATCGAATTCTTGGGACGGTTTACTCGTGGATATCCATGAAAAGATTGTACTACAAAACATGGCGAAGTATAAGTTTTAGTAACGTAAAGGAGGGATTTGCTTATCCAATTATGGAGCTGCTCGCATGAAAACAGTCTATGAGCAAGCAATTCAATTATTACAGGGACAATTTCGTGTTTTAAGTACAGGCATAAAATCACACATTTATGTCATATCAGTAGTATGTACCCTGATACGCGAATGAATGAGCGCGAGAAATGCATACAAGGATGCAGCAAGGGGGCATACTGTGTCGGGTTGATGCATGTTGAGCTACAGTTCTTTGTATCAGAGTTTGCGATTTGTGCCCCTAATTACAGCTAATTATGCGTACTACCCTATTTAGCATTAAGGTCAAGTATCGGTCCCCAAAATGTTACAATCGCGACGATATCAGATCAGATTCAAACATGACATAGATGACTGAGTGCACTTTAGCAGCAAGTGCGACATCACCGTCACTCTCGTCCAAAAGCTGCCGATTACCATTTGTTTGTGCTTGGCGCGAATATAATATGACATGCCTGAACGTGGCGCGAATGCAGTCCTCACTTTGAATCGACAATATACTGTACAGTCATTTCCTCTTACAGTTATTTGCTACGTGCGACAAGATATCGCAAATGACCAGTGTACACACGACATCACTTTTGAACGCCGCACGCCACACGATCTCTAAAGTAACCCTCTACAGCTGGCTACGACAAGTCGCAACGTGAACGACGACGACTTATTGGAACGACGGCATGAGATTCGACGGCGACAATCGCAATGCGTCGCTGAGCTCTTGCTGGCTCCACAGTATTGTAAAATCACTATCGATTCAATCTTCGATCGGCTTCGGGACCACAAAAGATGCACCGCTTCAAAATTCAACTGCTGGTGCTTCGGTTGGGTTCCAGATGTCAATGATTATTCCCAACAAAATAGGTTACGTCCGCCTCCAAAACGTGATACTCGTTTCCGCAGGCATTGACACGTCATGTTAATAAAGAGCGATGATTCGCTCACGTAGGTTATCCTCCCATCTAGGATGACGTAATTCGTACCCCTCGAACGGCGGATTTTTGTAACTCTGTGCTTTTTGCTCCGTCTACTGTTGCATTTCCTTCACAATCCGCACAATCCTCCAAACGTCAACGACCCATGCAGCAGCTGCCGACGTCCACTGCTACGCTCGCCATTCCCCAAAAGCTCTCGCATCGCGCATCTGCCTCCTGCCACCTCACCACGCACCTCACTCGTCGCTCTACTGCGACCACGTCGTCAACGCTCTTGCACCAAACATGTTGTCGATCACCCAATTTCCACGCCGCTTCCCGACTGCCAGCAAGCGCACGCTGCACACCACGACTGGTGCTGCAGCTACTGCTGCTCGCGCGCTGTACGTCGAACGCACTGCTCCACCTGCGCCAGCGACTGCTCCGCGTGCGCTGGCCGCCATGAGTCCACTTGTCGGTCGCCACCGAATCTCTCACTCTCTCCACCCACGTGGCGCGCGCTTCGTGCAGACGACTGCTGCCGCGTCGACGCCAACGTCAACGACCACGCCATCGACTGGCAAGCCGCGTTCGCCCAAGGGCAGCCAAACTGGCGCATCACAGAGCTTTGCGACTGCGGCGTCAGCGCTCGAAGCCGACGACGACGACGAAGACGAAGACGACAGCTACTTGTTTGGCGAACGCAGTGACGACTGGTTCACGACGTCGCGCAATCCTCGCACCGATGCGTCGTTCCCTGGCCGCTGCGCCGCCACAGGGACGCTGTCGTCGATTGCGATGCCGAACCTCGCAACGTGCAGCCGCACCGATATGCTCGACTACCTCGACAACACGTGGGCTTTGACCGACGCACTGTTTGCGTCGCTCCAAGGCTCTGCGGCATTCACGACGCCGCCGCCGCATCAATTGCGCCACCCACTGATCTTTTACTATGGCCACCCGACGGTCTTTTATATCAACAAGCTCGTCGTCGCGGGGTTGTTCGACGGGCCAGTCGATGCGCACTTTGAACACGTATTTGAAGTCGGCGTCGACGAAATGCGATGGGACGACATGAGCAAGAACGAGATGGTCTGGCCGGCCGTCGCAGACGTGACCGCGTACCGCCGGGCGGTCTACGCAAAAGTCCGTGCGCTCATTCAGACGCACGTTGGCTTGGACGACCACCACGCACCGATCGACGACACGAACGAGCTGTGGGCGCTGTGTATGGCACTTGAACACGAACGCATTCACCTCGAAACGTCGTCGATGTTGATGCTCGAACACCCCGCAGCGTTCTTTCGCAAATCCGAACTCTTGCCGCCGTACCATGCGTCTGCGACACGCGACGCACCGACGAAGAGACCCATTGCTGGCGTCGATTTTCCGCACAACGAACTACTCGATGTCGCTGGCGAGAGCGTCCACATTGGGAAACCTCGGACGTTCCCAACGTTTGGGTGGGACAACGAATATGGCGCGTTGGAATTGGACGTCCCTACGTGCCAAGCGTCCCAGTTCTTGGTCTCGAATGGCGAATTCTATGCGTTTGTCAGTAGCGGTGGGTACTTGGACCCGACGTTCTGGAGCGACTTGGGGTGGGAGTGGCGCTGCTTTCGGAATACGAAAGCACCGCAGTTCTGGGTCATGGATGGACCGTCTGGGAGTCACCACTACAAACTACGCGCGCTGTTTGATGTTGTGAGTATGCAATGGGACTGGCCAGTGCAAGTGAATTTGCATGAAGCACAGGCGTTTTGCAAGTGGAAGAACGCGATCGATCAGAATGCGGAGGACGTCGTCTACCACGTGACGACCGAACCGATTCACCAGTTGTTACGAAACGACACTGACAAATCTGCAGACACGACGACCGATGCGATCTTGACGCTCGACAGGACGCAGCGCAGCATGGCAGACGCAATGGGGAAGAACGTGAACGTATCGTACCTGTCGTTCTCGCCAGTCGACGCGATGGCGCCATCTGCGAAAGGCTTCTATGACGTCATTGGGAATGCGTGGGAGTGGTGCGAAGACAAGTTTGCAGCGCTCCCTGGCTTTGCGCTCCACAAGTACTACGATGACTTTAGTGCGCCGTGCTTTGACGCCGCACACAACGTGATCATGGGCGGGTCGTTCATGAGCAGTGGCGACAATGGCGCATCGAAGTTTGCGCGCTTCCACTTTCGTCCACATTTCTTCCAACATGCGAGCTTTCGCGTCGTCGCCCAGCCGATCGACAAAGCGACAGGGACAATCTCGATGGTCACGACCGAGTTGCAATCACCGGGGCCATTTGTGAATGCGAACGAGTTCCGTACAAGTGACCGCGTCGTCGTCCGAACTGGCGCTGACACGAAAACAGCGGCGGTCGACGCGGTCGAGTTCGATCAGCTGTTTACTGAACTCCACGGTCGCACGGAGCGCGTGCTCGAGACGTTCATGCAGCGCGTGAGTCGCGACGGACAGGCAAACACGCTGCTCGTACGCAGTGGCGTCGATGGCGCTGCGCGGCTCAAGGAGCAAGTCAAGCCGGGTCACACGATGGTTGTGCTGTCGCAGGATGCGCAGGACGCGACTGCAGTAGCGACGATGCTCACAAGCGACTTTAAGCTCGTGGAGCAAGCGTCGATGCCGGTTGTTGTGAAAGAGAGCGACCGCGAGTGCCGCATCACGATGCACACGGCCACTGCGTGGACCAAGCAATAAGGAGGATTGCGACACTGTAGCAAGACTGTAGCATGGAGGATTGTGTATTGTATGAAATCGATAGTGAAAATGAGCGAGTTGGTAGCGCCAAGTGCAGCAGCTGCAACGGAATGAACAACATGTATCTTCAGATCGTCCGATCACACGCTGCCATTGTGTGCTGGAAGTTGCAGTGACGGCTAACATAGTTCACCAACTGTAAGCCTCTCGCTATCGATCTATGCGAATAATAATTGTAGCTTTTATGTTATAACATTTCATTTGTTCAGCAGTATGTAAACACACAGACGGCACTTCGCACAAAGCAAACTGTTCATTCCTCGACGTCTCCGCATTCGCTCGACTTTGTTGCACTATTGACGCCGCCGACACGATGCCAAAGGGACGCGTGCTCACGCCCGACGAGCGCGAACAGATCCAGAGCATGCACGAAGCTGGCACGAGTGCGCGTGACATTGCAAAGGCGCTCACGCGCAGCAAGACCGTCGTGCTCAACTACCTCAAGAACCCATCGCAGTACGCGCAGATCAAGCGCAGCGGCCGCAAGCGCAAGCTCAGCCGTGACGACGAGCGCCGGCTCTTTGCAGCACTCTTCCAGTCGCCGACCGACATCAACGAGCACGTAGAGGCCTGTCTGGACGCAGCAACCGCAGTGCACGACACCGACAGCGAGCGGGTGCCATTGCGCGCAGTGCCGCCGCTCGACGTCAAGCGGAGGAGCGCAGAGCAGATCAAGCGCGAGTTCAACGTGCCACTGAGCACGCGGCGCATCCAGCAACTACTATCCGAGTGGCGACGAGACGCGCGGCGCGAACAGGACAACCAGCAGCAGCAGGAGCTCGAGCGTGCGTCGATCGCAGCGCGTGACGACATCAGTAACATCAACAGCATGAAGGTGTCGGCACATGCTGCTGCTTTGGATGCGCTGCCGCCAATTGGTCAAGCGAACTGCGCATTGCCATACGAGTTGTATACAACTGTTGCTGCTTCTTCCGAGCCGCAGGATTGCAAGCGTAGCATTCTAGAGGAAGCACCAGCAGTCGCAATGACGACGACGACGACGACAAATGCTGGAACAGACGTGAGCATCAAGTCACAGGACGCACCATGCGACACGATCGCTTTGATTCCGTTGTAAGTAGCCATCGTCTATACATGCTAATACACACTACCATCCACTCGATCTGTCGATTTGTCCATCTGTCTACTCCACTGTGTGCTAACTAGCTGCTGCGGCTGCTGCTGCGTCGGCACCAACGCGACACGCGGATGCTGCAAACGGACAGAACGCACACTCGATGTAACTCGGTCGGGGCGTAAAGTCCCCGACGCGCAACCCATTTGCAACTGTTGCAATCGCGTCGAGCGCTTCGGTCGTTGCTGCTTGTGAATATGCGACAAACCCCACAGCGTTGGCGTTCGCGTCCGCGCTGTTGCGCGTGCTCATGCTTGTAGCGCTAACAGCTTGATTGCCGCCAATGATCTCGAGCACTGCGCCTTGCGGCCGGACGCCCGTGCTCCGTTCGTACGCCAGCAAGTACAGCTTGAGCTGCAGGCTCGTGCGCGCCATGGACCGAACGTCGCGCTTTGCGCCGCTCATGTTCGTCTTGAACTCGTAGATCACTGCAGCGCTGTTGTCGTCTGTCCGATCGACGCGATCAAACACGCCACGCAACAGCACGTCGCTCTCGGGGATCGCGATGCTGAATGCATGTTCGACCACCTCGACGTCGCGCGTGGCGTGCGCGTCGCAAAACGCATCGAGCGCGGCGTGCGCTTGACGGAGAAGCTGTCGCGCTTGTGTACGCGACGCAAACGACAGCGCTGCGTCGCTCGTCCACGCAACATCGAGCGCTGCGTGGGCGTCGAAGCGTGCGGCTTCCAACCACGTCGGTTCGTTGTCCTTGTCTTTATGCTGGACGCACTGCGCAAAGCACGCGATCGCTTCATGGAGCGCACGGCCGTAGTGCATCGCACTTGACGCATCACTCGAGAGCTTCATGATCCGAGCGAGAAAGTACCGCTGTGGACATCGGAGGTACTCACTGATCTGTGAGTACGACAAGTGCGGCGGCTCGTACGGCATTCGCATAGAAGCGGCAGTAGGAACAGGAGAAGACAACGGCAAAGACGATATGCTACTGCTGCCTACGCTACTCAAATCAACTGGCCCATCGCTGTCCTTGTCGTCGTTGTCGTGCCAGATCGGCAACAGCACGCGACTCAGCGTCTCGAGCTTCGTGCGCTTACTAACACCAGTAGCAGCAGCTCCAACGACCGACGCATACGACAGCACGACGTGCTGCGTCGCACACAGCAGTGCTTCGCACGCGAGCTGCTCGCAGCGTTCGATATACTCCGAGCGCGTCTGCACCGGCAGCGGATGCGACAGCAACGCCAGTGGCAACGGCGTCGTGAGGCGCGTCATGCGACCAGGAAACTTGCTGTCGCGCATCGACGCCATCATGACGACGTCACAAGCGTCGAGACGCGCAACGTTGCGCGGCGTGAGCGGCAGCACGACGACGCTGCTGCTTTGATCAGCGGTAGGCGCGGCAGATGCGTCGATGGCGTCGTAGTTGACACGCAGCTGCGCTGTCCGGAGCTGCAGCAAATACGGCACGACGAACGGCACGAACGGACTCTGGACGACGCGCTGCGCAGCGTCCAATTCGGATAGAAATGCTGCAAGCGCCAGTGCATCGCGTTCGTCGGCCGGCGTCGTCGGCGATAACAGCGCGTCCAAGCGTCCGGTCGCCTGTAAGAACAACTTAACGAGCGCTTGGGCGGATTTCGTATGGCATTCGTTGCGCAATTGCGTAAACAGCGCAACGAACGACGCGACGCCAGCCAGCTCAGCTGGCGATTCACTCGCAACAGCAGCTTCGAGAGCGTCCCACAACGCATTGTCGCTCGATTCGCGTTCGGCGGATGCCATGAGCTGCGACAGTAGGAGCGGCGACATGTCGACGAATGGCGATCGGAGGACGTTGTACAGATGGCGCGCGTCGGTCGGATCGCTCAATGCGACAAGCAGCGAGTAGATCGCATTCACACCTGGCTATTATGTGTTTAGAAAGAGAGAGAGACAGTGTTGTTAGTCATTGGGGTGCGACAGCGGATAGACTATACAGGACACACTTCGTCAAACAAGTGATTGCTGCTTGTTGTTGTTGCTGTCGCAGTTGTTGTTGCGTCCAGTGGATCGTTCTGGACACCGATGCCGTGAGCGACAAACGCTGCTGTGAGGCGCTGCGCGTCGGCGGTTGTTGGTGCAAACACTGCGATTTGTATGGCAGCGTCGTTTGTTTGGTGACTACGAATGCGCGTTGCGAGGCCGCACTCTTCGTCTGCGACCGTTGCGAACGTCTTGCATTCGATCGCTGCTGTTCGTTGTAGAGTCGACGCGTCGGTGGTCGTTGGATGGAGGACGCACAGCGCTCGTGTGCAGATCGCTGCTGCTGTTGGAGAAGCGTCGGGAGCGTCGTTCAAGAGCGTGACGTGCGTCAGTGCAGCGCCGTGCGTTCGTTGCAGCTCGCAAGCGAATAGCTGACTGCGTGGACATGCGTCGGTTGCTTCCAAGACGCGACTGAAGCTCAAACTCGACGTGATCGTTGGATGGCGACAGACGCGCGCAAGGAGCTTGATCATCGCTGGCGACATCGCCTGGAGGTCGTCAATCACGACGTCGGTGAAACCACGCAGCAGCGCATCGAGGAACGCACTGCTGCTTGTGTTGTCGACTGTGTTGTCGACGTGCTGAAGGACGTCGAGCACGAGGCCGTTCCACGTCGTCATGCTGTGCGTTGCGAGCAGCGCAGTGTACCGTTCGTACGCCTGTGCAAGCGCAAGCTCTGTAGCGTTCGCAGTGCCTGTTGCATGCGCGAGGTACGTTGCAGGAGTTATACCTTCGCGCTCGAGCAGCTCCATGTGCTGCAGCACGTCGAGTACTGCACGGCGCGTCGCTAGCGGCGACGTCAAGCGACTCGGCTCCAGCATAAGCGCGTCGATGTGGTGCAGCAGGAACGCGATCGTGCGACTGCGTGAGAGCACGCGCTTGTCAAGACCCGTCTCTTCGAGCGCCTGCTGGCACCACTGCAGCACGCCAAACACGCCATGGCCGCGCCGCTCGAGTGCGTGGAACGCCGTGTGCTCGTCGAGGTGGCGCTGCAGGCGCGAGTGCTCACGTGCGTCGGCTGTGAAAGCAAGCACGCGCCGTGCATTGTTGTCGTGGTTCATGAGCCACTGCACACGCTCTGCTGCACAGAGCGACTTGCTCGCAGCATCGAGTGCAACAACATGCACGTGGCCGCGATGGTCGCTCGCAGCGAGCTGGTGTGCGTGCAGCGCCTGCGCCGTATCCATGCTCGTGAAGTCTCGACCGATGTGTTGCAATGCCGACTGTAGTGCATGGCAGCGGAGGAGTCCTTGACGTGCAAATGCGCCGACGAGCGGCGATCGATGTCGCAGACGTACTGCCATGTTTGGCAGCATCGTCGTTGTCGATCAATGTTTTTTGTTGCACTATCAAATAATATATATATATATTGGAGCAGCTACATATTTTCGTTTTCAATTTCGTACAGTAGATCGCCTGTCGTTGCTTCTCTTCGTTCGATTCACGGCATTGCGCCGCGCTTGATCGACGAGCAGCTACGGTCTCTGTACATCGACACGCTTCCCGCAGAAACAAACACACGCGTCGTGCGACTCAAGTGATCGATCGGGGCGAGTTCTGGCTGTCGTCACAGCCATCGCACCGAACTCGCAAGTGCGACGAATAAGTGCGACCATCACACGGCAACGTTGCCGCACAGCATGCACATTGGCGCGCACCACTAAACGCATCCATCCATTACTAGCGCCTCAGACATACAAATCACACACAGAGACACACGCATAGCCGCATAGCCGCATATACAGCATTAGCACGCATGTACCACGTTGCGGAGATCGTGCGCGATGCGAAGCGCGACATGCACGAGCGCTACGAGGGCTTCTCGACGTGGGCCGCGTACACGCCGTTTCCATTCTTGTACGCACTCGGTGGGCAGATCGGCTTGACGATGCAGCGCAAAGCGCCGGACCTCGCAAAGCGCGCCGCTGTGCGCACGCGCGACCAAATCGTCGACGTGCTCACGACCTCCCAGCGCCGCGTCGTCGAGCTGCGCGTGACGACGACGCGCACCGGGCAGCGCGCATTCTACAGCGTCCAGCACGCCGTTGCGACGGCGCCACTCCCGAGTGCGCTCGAACCGCTGCGGTCGCACGCTGCAGTGCCAGCGCTGCTTGCAGTCGAAGCGCTCGCGCAGTTTGTCACGAGCGAAGAGCTGCCGGAATTGTATTTTGTCGCAAAGACGTCGATGAGTCGAAGCGCGTTCTTGCGGCACGTCGTGTTGCCACCACTCGGTGCAGCGGAGCGCGTCGTTCATTGGGTCGTCATCCTCCCAAGTCACGTCGTGTTCCCGACGCGCGAAGACGTTGAGACACGTACGGATCTGTTTTTACACGTGTCGACGACGCGCGTCCAGTCGATCGTCGAGTATTTGTACTCGGCGACCGAAGTGCTCGATCAGCACTGGAGTATGGTCCAGTGGAACATTCTAGGACGCGGACCGTATGAATCACTGGCACCCGAACGGCGGAAAGACGTCATGTGGAGCATTGCGCAGCGCTTGCGGTCGATCGAGTCGCCGTACAAACGCTACGAGTTGATGGCGAGCATCCAAGTGCAGAACGAGATGCTGTACGTCGACGTCCAGACTGCGTTTCCGCTGTTGGGTGGCGTGCCGCTTGCGATGGAAGCGGTGCAAGCGAATGCAGCGCTCGTTGCCGAGTTGGAATCGTACAACGACAGTGCATTTCCATGCTGGTTCTTCCAGAAACGCACAATCGTCCCGACCGACGCAACGCAATTGGACGTTGGGAACATCAACAAATCTGCCAAGTGGCTCGAGTTCCCACCGCATGAGAACCGCCGGTTGGAGCGGCGCTATCGCTGGTACCAACAGCAACGTGCGCTCGGTCGCACGGACATCTCGAGCATCGTGTTGGTCGACGAAGGGCGATTTGAAGTGTGTATGACAACAATGGCGATGACGCCCGTGTATTGGCCGGCGCTGGAGACGACTGTCGTCTGTCGCTCGCATTGGTTGTATGCGCAGCGCAGCTACGGGCTTGCGCCGTACAGTGCGAGCGCTGCTGCCGTGTTGGAGAATGCGCTTACGTTTTATTTGGCGCACTATGCGAGTGAGCGCGAACGTTTGGCGACGCGCGACGCAGCGACGCTCCATCGTTCGTTCTTTGCTTCATCGTCGTCCACAGCAGCAGCGAATGCGCCACACAAAGCAACGACCATGAGCGTGCCGCTCGAAGGCCACTTGGTCGAGTTTAAAGGTCCGAACGACATCATGCAGCACAAGCGGCTGTTGGCCGGCACGACGCCGTTTACGAGTACGCGGCGCGTGTATCGTGGCGACCCACGGATCAAGAGCGACGCAACACAGCTCGCACGCTGGCGCCGTGCGATGGCGTGCAACGTAGAGGACGGCAGCGTCTGTATCGATGCTTGTTCTGGCACAGTCGACGCGTTAGATGAGCACGACGACGCAGACATTGACGCAAACGTCGACCATCTCGTTTTGATCGTCCATGGCATTGGCGACGCACTCAAGACGATCGACTTGATCAACGTCGTGACACTCCGATCGATCGTCGATTGTGCAACGAGCTTGCGCGACTTGCACCGCGAAGCGTTGCGGTCCGCACACTTTGCAGCGTCACGGACGTCGTCGAAAGCGCAGCTGCCGCGCGTCGAGTTTTTACCGATCGAGTGGCACTCGAAGCTCCATCTCGAGCATCTCGATGCGATGATCCGTGACGTGACGCTCCCAGCGATCCCGAAACTCCGGGAGTTTGCGAACGATACGATCTTGGACGTGCTGTTCTTCATGTCGCCGATGTTCCATCAAGTGATTTTGCAGGAGGTTGCAACGGAAATGAACCGCGTCGTGGATTTGTTTGCTGCGCGCCATTCAAAGTGGCGTCAGCGACCGAAAGTGTCGATCGTCGCACATTCGTTGGGTGCGATCATCTGCTTTGATGTACTGAACCACCAGCAGCCAGTCGTCGCAAAACCATCGACAAGAGGACCGAAGCGCAACGACGCGAACGATGGCGATAGCTCGTCGAGCACGGACGACGACGAAGACCGCGACAACAGTGATCGTGGTAGTGACAGCGACGCAGTTGTCGACTGCGAGTCGATCGCTGGCTTGGATGCGATGTTTGCGGACCGCATCAATCGACGCTCAGCGTCAGAGACCGACTGCTTGCGCGCAACGAATCGGCACTGGCGTCGGCGACCGCTACTATCGCAGCAACAACCACGTCGACGCAGTCGCACAACGTCGACCGCAGCGTCGACCCAACACCAACAGCCGCCGCCAGTGTCGCCACGGACAGCGCCAGTCGTCCCACCGCTGTCGTTTGTCGTCCAGGATCTGTTCTGTTTTGGCTCACCGGTTGGTCTGTTTTTGAACGTCCGCGGTCAGAAACTCGGGCGGGACTTCCACTTGCCGACGTGCAAGCGCTTGTTCAACATTTATCATCCATACGACCCGGTTGCGTACCGAATCGAGCCGATTGTGAACCCTCGCCGCGCGAACTCGAAAGCGATGATCATTCGAACGTTTGAAGGCAAATTGCGGTTTCAATACCAACTGAAGAACTCGTTTCGTGTCATGTGGCAGACGCTCCGCCGCTGGCGCCGTGACTTTGAAGATCACGTCGAGCGCAGCGTGCGGCAAATTGGGCTAGTGGAGCAGCACCCGTCGCCACCTAGCGCTGCAGTTGTTGCAACCGCAGTCGCAGACGCAGCAGTCACAGAGGTCGCAGCAGTCGCGTCGACTGCGATCCGTAGCGTTGGCGCTAGTGCGACGAACACACAGACGCTCACGATCGACACGGACGACTACGATGAATCGATCGCAGCAGCCGCAGCCGCAAGTACAACAATGTCACTCGATCAGCACACGCACGCGCGGCGCCGGACGAGCAGTCCACAGGCATCGCGTGACGTCGACAGCGAGACGATCGACCCTGCGCTGTTTGGGCAGCTCTGTCAAGGCGCGCCGATCGACTATACGCTCCAGGAGAACGAGATAGAGATTGCGAACGAGTACTTGTTTGCGCTCACGGCGCACGTGATCTACTGGTCGAACCGCGACGCGAGTCTCTTTGTTGCGCAGAAGCTGATTCTCGAACCGCCTCGGAATGATAGCACTGACAACGACGACGACAGTCAGAACTGGCGACCGTATGGCGTTACGATTGACTCGGCGTTTGGTGTAGATGATACGGAGACGCAAACTGCGTCGCTCTCGTCGTCGTCGTCGTCAGCGTCCAGTCCATCGCCCGCGCCAGTGCGCCGTCGACATCGGCGTCGTGTTGCGGAGCAAGCTGCTGCAGCGCTATCCTAGAAACTCATGTGAGCGACAACAAGTCGACAGAGGTACTTGGACCAAGGTTTCGAAGCGTAGTACTGTAACCGAAAAACGATGATTAATATCAATAATGTTAAAGAAGATAAAACATAGAACGAAAATTACGGTATCGAAAGCAGCGAACATTTTGCAAATAATATGGCACACATTATTTTGCGGCATCCCATTTACCCTGAAAAAGTGATTGGCATCATCAAACGTGCCACAGAATGTCTATGACGGCGACGTTGCAGTTGCGCCGCGCGCTCGTTGTAAGTGGACGTGTTCGTTCGTTTGCGACGAAGCACCAAAGCGAGCGCATCGAAGTTGCAGCAGGCGTCTCGCTGCACGCGCTCGTGCCGACAGCGAACGAGACGCGGCCGCCAGTGCTCTGCTTGCCATCTGCATTTGGTGCGTTTGCGTGTGCGGTTGTAAACGACGTGAGCAGGTCATAGGCTCACACGGTCGTGTGGTTACACTGCGTATGACTGACTACTGTGCATCGCACATAGGCTCTGTTGCGACGGACTTCCTGCCGCAATTTGACGCGCTGAGCGACAAGTACACGTTCATTGGCATTGATCCGCGCGGCTACGGTGCGTCGCGTCCACCCACACGCGACTTTCCCGATAACTACTTTGAGCGCGATGCAGACGATATACTCCGCATCATGGACACGCTGAAGTACGACAAGGTAGGCGAGCCCGTATGTGGCTGCTAACTACGAGCGAGCCGATAGACATGCCACGACTAACACGCGTGGTTGTGGCTGTTTTTGCGCCTCGTTGTCCATCGTCCAGTTCTCGATCCTCGGCTGGAGCGCTGGTGCGAACGTTGGTGCTGTGTTTGCTGCCAAGTACCCGGACCGCGTCGACCGTCTCGTGCTCGTGAACGGCAACGTACGAACCGTTTGCTCTCGTTATCGATACACTCGATGGATTCGATTGTCGCTGACTCTCACATACGTATTTTGACGGCAGGCGTTCGTGTCAGACGACGACCTGGATGCATTCCAGCAGTTTCAAGACGTCTCGACGTGGCATCCAGCGGCGCAAGCTGACGGCGATGCCGTTTACGGCCGTGACGCGCTCCAACATGGCTGGTCGAGTATGCTGACAAAGCTCCAGCAGATCTACGAGCGTGACAGTGGCGATCTGTACTGCGCGTCACTGCCGTTCATTCAGTGCAAGACGCTCGTCGTCGCCGGTGGGAACGACAAGCTCGTTGACAGCGTCCATAGTGAATACTTGAGCGAACGCATCATGCACTCGCGGCTTCACGTGTTTCCAGACGGCCGCCACGACGTCCACAAGCAACACGCAGCGACGTTTAACGACGTGCTCCATACGTTCTTGCAGGAGCCGGATGACAAGCTCACGCAGAGTCGCGAGTTTGTCGCGCGGCCAGCCACGAGCGCATCGGCGTGAGCTTCCGTAGTGGTAGATAGAGAAGACTTGGTCGTGGATTGTACCAAGTGCCGAGCGCAGCTGGGGTCTTACACACACACACGAGCAATTCATGCATGCACCACACTGTTCTGTCTTTACGTTTTGTCACTTTGTGTATCGTCACGCACGTGATTGAGCGATTGGAAGTACTGGTTCGAGATTGTAATCAACGGCGCGCTGCTCGAGGACAATCAATTCATTCATGCTATAGTTGTACACAGAGCGTCAGCTTTGAACTTGTGTACCGTTCTCGACAAGAACGTGTAAGGTTGCGCGTGGTGTCTCTCCTGTTAATTACGATGTGTCATCTTTAACAAGCGGTAAGCGGTACAGAACAGCGCACTTATAAGAACGATTTTATTTGATTTTAACATTTAGACACAAAATATACTCTACGACTGAGAGTGAGGGTGATGGCGCAACGACGATAGCCAACTCGCGCTACACGATGCTGCTGTGCTGCGAGTGGGCGAGGTGCGGACGCGCGCTGTACGGCAGTTGCTGCTGCTGTTGCTGCAGGTGCTGCGTAAAGTAGCCGGTCGAACCGGCCAGCAGGCCACTGCTCACGCTGGTGCTGCGATGGAGCTGGTGGTGGTGGTGATGCGTGTGAATGTGCTGGTGCTGCTGCGTGAGACTGCCGTCTGGGAAGAACTCAAAGTCAGCGTCACTGATCGTCGTTGGCTGTGACGGAGGCAGCGTGGATGGGGCGAGTGGGTACCGTGGATCGCTCCCGCCTGAGAGGAATGGCGTCGATGCGTAGGTGCTACTGTTGCTCGAGTATTGCGCAGCGCCAGGCGACCGCGATGAATACCGACTGCTGCTGCTGCTATGCAAGTGCTGCTGGTAACTCGTCGGGTACCCGCTCGTGCTTGTGCTGCGTGGGTCGTCCTCCAAGAAGCCCTGAAGCAACTCGCCAAAGCTCTCTTCGTCCGCAAATGGCGCGGGCACGAGGTGGTCGTACGCCGCGGGGCCATCAGCGTAGTCGCCATTGAGCGGTGTGTACATAAAGGATTGCTGATTGATCTTCTGGAGCAGCTCAGCGGTGAGTGGGCCGGTCGCCGACGACACTGGATCGAGTCCAAAGCTCGACGACGGCGCCGACGCTGTCCGACGGAGCTGACTGCCGTACGTGCGCGTCGCAGGCGACGGCAGTGGCGCAACGCGGTGGCGCGCGCTCGGTTCGTTCTTGATGCGCTTGGCGGCCGACCCATCGATGCTGCCGTCGATACTGTGGTGGTCGTCGACGCTCGAGCACGAGCTTGCGATCGACGCTTCGTCGCTCCCGCACCGCAAGCGCTTGAGGTCGCTCTCGCTCGTGCCCATGGCTTTCAGGCGCTCGAGCGCTTCGTCGTAGCGCAAGCCACCGAGCGCTTTGCTGATCTCCATGCGGCGATTGTACTCGGCCTCTTCGATCGTCTTGGCGAGGTGCCACTGGTCCTGCCCACACGCGCAGTGCTTCCCCTCAGCGCCTTTGTATCGCGCACTCTGCGCATCGACGACAGCGCACTCACAGCAGTAGAACATCTGCTTTGACCGGTACGTTCCGAGCCAGTTGGACTTGAAGCGAGGGAACCAACTCTTGCGGTCGCGCGTCTTTTCCGGACCATCGCCGGCGTTGTTGGATCGGTACTGCGTCCCGGTCTGGTGGACGCTATCGCTGCCGCGGTTTGGCGAGTTGCTGGTGGTTGTCGTAATGAGACGGTGGCTGTGGTGCAAATCTGCAGTCGTGTCGTACGTCGTTTTCGACGTGTGCGGCTCGCTCTCGCGGTCGCTGCTGTTGTTGTTGGAGGTGGTAGTGTCGTCACTGCGGCTTTGCTGGCTCGCTGCTGCCTGAAGCAGCACGAGCAGTTGCGTGTGGGCGACCACGGCCGCGATCGCAGTGGCGACATGCTGGCACACGAGGTCGATTGCAAGCACAGTCGAGTCGGCGGCGACAGCGATTGCTGCTGATGGCCGCGGTAGTGACATTGACGTCATGGAGCGAGCGCGCTTAGTGGCAATGTGGGTGGTCATTCGCGCGGACACTCGTACGCCTAGTAGTGCTTGAGGTGATACAGTCACGAACACACGGACGGACGGATCGGCAAGTGGTGGACGAACAGCAAGGCGTAAGCGTGTATGTGTGGATGCGCGCCTGCGCACTGCTGGCCGAATTCGAAAGTAAACGTGGTGTACGAGATCGAGGAGCTTTGCCTCTGAGGCGTGCGTACGGCGTTGGCGACTGGATCGGGGACTGACGCGTCGCGATTGTGGTGTAATGCGTGCTCCGCTGACGGACGCGGTCGGTGTGGTGTGCTGGTGTCGAGAGACCCAACACTGGTGGCGCAGCCACCTTTGCTTTGGCGGTTGTGGTGGCACGTGAGACCTGGTCTGTTGTTGGTCAAACTACAGTATCATCGAGCCAGCTGGTGCGAGTGTTTGGCGATTTGTGCAACGACGACAGCGACGCGAATGGACCAGACGTCGTCGTTCAGAGCAATTGCTGCGAGTTTTTGAGCTAGCACACGAAGCGCGAAGGAGATGATCGAGGGATCGATCTCTTCAGCTTTGCAACTTGGCAACTCTGCGCGGCTATGTTCGTCTGACGCACGTCAAGCAACGCCTGACAGAAAATATCGAATCGTTTGGTCACTCTTCTACTTAGGTACGTATGATGCATTTGCTAGGTGCGCATAAATTTAGTGAAATGTCAGCTGTCTTGAACAGTGTAAGCCATGTGAAAAAGCCAAAACAACGAGTCAGATCGAGAGCTGCAAAGTACGAAACATTTCGCCAGTAGCGACCACACCGCACTTTGCATTCTCAACGGCCAAAGTTGATGCTGCCACACATTCATCAATGCAATGCAAACTGTATCAACGCTCGTCGTCGTCATCAAATTGTTTGCACCCGAGGTCGACCAAAACAGCCTCTTCAACGAGATGTGCGGGTTTTCGATGCAATTTTGATCGACTTCGCTCGATCGCCATGTGAAAGGCGCGACCCAGGTTTTCACGCGATCCGTGTGCACGCCTACAAATCTGGAAGTGAGTAACTCAGGTGGCTGTTCGCTTGTGTTGGAGCTGCCAGGTGTCGCCGACAACTGGAAGAACGCGAGCATCGGCTATGAGACGCTACGAGACATCGGTCGTGAAACGATGTTGGCCGCGAGACTCGCCTACGAGTCAACTTTGATAGCAGTACTGTACAGTACTGCGTGCAAGTGGCCGCCAAGTAAAGGCTAGCAGTTTTGCTCAACGCGCTGCGGAATCAGATCCCAGCGCATGCGCGTGGGTGAGAAGAGGTCAAAAGAGGACGGCTGTCGGCCGATTGTCAGTCCATTGTGAAGACCTGCGTCCGCGGTTGTCGTCGTCACGCTATCGAGCTGTATCGGTGCTTCAAGCGTGCCTTGTGACGATGAGAGATAGCAAGAGAGACCCCGACGCATACAGCTCAGAGTAGCAACATAATGCAAAGGTCGCGACGACTACGGACAATTGATTTTTCTGGTGTCGTGGCATTGACGAGGAGGAAGAGTCGTGATAGGCGAAGCACAAGCACTAGTAGTCAGCAGCAAGGTTGGCCAAACGGTGCCATCGTCGATCGACATTGCATGCGACTGGTCCCTCAAGACTCACGTGCTGCTTATCGGGTCATCGCTACCGCGTCTGACGTACTCGAGCACTGTATGAACGTCGTGCATGCTCGCACGACGGCTGACCAGTGGTGTCCAATATTCCATCGCTGAAAAATTCACCGATCGGCTGCATGCGTTAAGTCGCTCGAAACAGCGCCAAGCGAGAAGATGATCAAGGCGACGGACGTGCGGAGGAGCAGGACGCTGCGCAAAGCGAGTGGAGGTAGGAAGAGCGGTACAAGCAAGCATGTGCTTACCAGAAAGAAAGAAACGCCTTCACACTGAAACATGGTGGTCCCACAGCGAAGAGCTCGATTGCATTGACAAGAGCGAGCAAGCAACCCTGAGACTCCTAGCAGTATGTATGCTAAAACACCAGCATCGTCGTCGATGCCGACTCGAACGAGATTGACCTTGATTGTAGACTGTCCTGTGTGTCTTTGGGTTCCATTTTTCACTCGAGCAAGCAACAGCAACACAACCTCTTCAAGAGCAAGAGTCGAGACTCGACAACCGCCGTGTTCGCGACTCGATTGCTCGCGGCGGCCGCTGTGGTGGCCCAACAGACAGCGATTGAATGCGCGAACCAAACAAATGGATTGCTGGCTGGCCGAAACTGTCTACTACTTGGTCTCACACTCATCAGTACCTGGCATTGTAGCAGGTGCCACGACATCGAGTGCTGCTACTGCACTGCTTGCTGCCCGAGTCGATAGATTGGGCCGCTCCAGTCCGATCTCGTTTGTACGAAGTTTGTGTACGCTGCGAGCTCCCACACTAACGAGTGTGTGCGTAGAGCCGTGCCGTTTGGTACAGTACAGTAGTTGGTTGGCGCTGGCGCTTCTCTTGGACACGCCTCACTCGCTCGCTCGCGACCCGAGCTGAGCTGCTCAGGTTGTGTCCGCATGCGTGCGTGTGCACGTGCATGCATGCACAAGGACTGGAGCGTTTTCGTCGTCATTATTTGGACGGAATCTTGAGCGGTGTCGCGTTCTAGGGCCGCTCAGCCTCTCAGCCTTCATGCATTCATGGCCGGTGGTGAAGCGTCTGCCTGAACAGTGCGCCAACCAAGCGGACGCTCGGGTCGCTTGTGTGTTGAGACTTGTGTCTTGCCGCACTGCGCAGCAGAAAGCGTGACGTCATCGTTTTTGTCTCGACAGGCGTGTCGAGAAACACGCGGCGAGGGACCAAAGTGTTGAAGCCGTCGGACAACACGCCATTCGAATGGAGTGTCCATGTCAGCCAACCGCCTTGCACCTCAGTTCAATGGGGTCAATTTCAGCGCAGTACTGCCGCGTCGTCGTTGTTGTTGTGTATTGTTCAGCCACACCAATAGATTGGTCGGGACTCGCTTGCCGACGTTGCTGCACCCGTGTGCTTTGCCCAGCATCGCTCGATACACAGGGCGTGCGTGGTCACCATCATTGTCACTCGCACCGGATTCATGCGCGACGCACGCTGGATTCATGTATGCACTCGCTCTCGCGACCTTGTGGGCTCTACAGCAGCGCACGGGTGGAGCAGCAAAGTAAGATCAGGGTCCAATATGACGTGGACGCGCATTCCAATAAATCAAGCCACATACGCTCTTGGTGACTGTCAATTCAGTCCAGCGACGCGGCCGGGCGGTGCTACGTGCCGTTGCGACAGTCAAGCGCCAAAACGGCGGTGCTTGCATCCCTAGCATGACCTGACATCAGAAACTGGACACAAAGCGGGAAAATGGGCTCGTCAATTGGCATGCTTCTGGTTTTTGTCATTGCCTAAATCATGTTGGTTGTGCGCGCTTCCTGTACGTTTTGCTCCCTATGATACATGACTGCGGTCAGGAATCGAAGAACAGAATGGCAAAGTGCAGGATATCATCATCCGCGCGTGAGTTCTCAGTGGGAAATCGCAACCTGAGACTTGGTCCGCCCTGATGTCATCGCGACACTGTAGCAGCAGCCGTGTGAGATCTGCAAGTGTGCGCTCGAACATGCGTATACAGACAGTTCTCCCAGTATGATACACGAAAATTGGGATCAAAATACCAATTTTGGCCGAGTATAAATTTTTGCAATCATGGTGGCAAACCTAAAAAGCAGCAGCAACGGCAGCGCCCAAGCTTCACCCGGTGTGCTATGCGACTACCGACAACACGGGCGGTGCGTCTGTATTCTCTCTATTGACTGGCAGGCTGAATTGGCTCATACTTTCGTCACGAATGCCAGCCAGCAGCGCGTCCTGACGCTTGCATTACCATCTATCGTTCAACTGCACGCAACTCTGCGGCATCCAGCCACCTTGACACTCGCAAGTCTTGTAGCCGTGCGTCTGTACGCGTACGACTGCAGCAGCACGCCGAACGTACAGCTGAGCTGATGCTACAGTCATACGCACACCAAACGACAGCAACAACAACAATTACGCCAACAATATGATGGATCCGTTCAAGTACGTTATGCTGCAAGAGCGCAAGAAACGCGCTGCTGCACGAGACGTCACAGTCGCTCGTCAAGGTGAAGTCGGACATGAGTGGCGATGTACGCTACGCAATGGAGATGCTCATGGCGTCTTTGTTTCTTGAACAAGCCCTGTCGATCAGGGCTGCACTGGCGCTCCCATCACACCACACACCCGCGCTGTGCCCGCAAGTGCGCGACTGCATTATGGCGAGCAGCATCTCGTGACAGACTGCAGCTATGCGAGCATGCAAGTGGTGCACGCACTTGCCACTTTTGATCATTCGGTATACGCACTCAAGTGGACTACTCGATTGACGCGATCCAACAATTTTTAGCCCTGTTAATATCGATTTGAAATTTGGTGTATCATTTTGAGCAGGGTAATAAGTAATCAAACACACACACCAAGAAATAGTTATTGTGATTAAGGTTGAACGATCACACCGTAACGTACTTTTTCGAATATATAGGTAGAGCGAATTATATCCATGCATATCTCATGTATGTGTACATGTATCGGCATGTTGAAAAAAAAAGATACATGTAATACATATAAGCAGCGTACAGCAAAACTGGCTGTAGAATCGGTAATGCCACTTCCGCCATATTTGTACTTTTATAGACATCGTTTCTTCATCACGTACAGGTAGAGGGCAATAAAATGCTACCCGAGTACATCGAAGTACAGCAGATAAATTCAATACACAAAGTCCATCTTCTTTGCTGTACACAAACCTATATTGCTGTATGAATAGATATTATACAGCCGATTGGTGGTATCACGCATTACATACACATGTTGTATTTATGTGCTTTAAATACCAGTACACTGCACTGTATAATGTGTTCACAAACACACACATAAAACTACACAACATGCTGGAAAAAGTTATATGGATTGAAAAAATACACCTGGACGACTCAGATGTGTTTCCCATTCTACAATAGAGTCTGTGTGAGTATTCAACTCCATAAACAGTTAAATAAAATGTGCGCATATATGTCAGCACTGGTACATGTTTGAGCTCGAGTATTTATCGCCAATATATTTGTTGGGTAGGCTTCTGTACTTCGTCACAGACGTTACATAAAAAATTTACCTGATATTTATCATCGAAAATGACAATTATGCGACGTAAGTGAGTATATCAAGTGTCTGAATAATGCACACCGCTGCTAGCAATGTATGTTACTGTGCACACAATCTCGCATACAATGTATGAATCTTGTTGCATGTACATGAACAATCCTAAATTTCCTTTAATTAGGGTAGAAAAGCCGCTCTTGTGCGTTTGTCCGTCACACGAAAACATGATACACTTGATTTCGGCACGCTCTCATTTGAAGGGGGAGCAAAAAGACTGCGCATTAGTATAAAAAGTCTCACCGTTGATAGTAATGCACTAACCGAGCTTTGCGTTTGTGACTTGGTTTTGGCATGTGTCATGATATTTAAAGCGACAGGGCAACATGTCACTGTACTTGCTCGGATTTCAGCGGATTTTTGTACTTACACGGAACTTGATGATTGTGTTTTAATTATGCGTGCAACTTGATTGATTAAATGTTCGGTTACTATTACAAGTCCGGATGCGACAGTGTCACGTTGTGAATTGGCACTGATATGAGCGATGAGATTTGGAGCGACAGGGACATATTTTACGGTACTAAATTGGAATACAGCATGTATGAAGTGTGCGACTACTATAAGTAATTCTATTGTACATTTATTCTTCAATCTCAAATTTCTTTATGTATTCAGTGCATGTTGGTATATTCACTTCAAGTCACTTCTTACCTGTCATAATTGATATCGTTCACTTTTAGTTGAAATTCACAGTGTTGCTTACTCTTTTCAGAGACGATGTTAATTATTGTTTAGTATAATTAGTTAAAGTCACATTTTACATGTCAAACTTGGTATTTATATACCTACTTTAAGGCAATAAAACCTATTACAGTTAATATTTCACATTATAGGTAAAATTTCACAAAACATTTACTGTATTCAAGGTGGATTGCGACTTCAAAAAGGTAAAGCTTACTTTTGGTCAATAATAATAAAATAATAATGTTCTGAAAGATGCTGTTACAAATACTTATGTATACTCACCACACGTTACATATGACCTGCCGAAACTGATGTATCGCATTTTGTTCATAATTCATCGTTTTTGTATTGGTGATGAAATGGATGTTGTTACTAGTTTAGGACACACACTTCAAGTCAGTTCTGATATATCAAAACTGATGTTGCTCACTTTCGGTCTAAATTCACTTTTGGTACTGATTAAGTAATAGTTATAAATTGCAATATGGTATACTTACGTAAAAATTACGGAATATGGTATAACTTACGTTAAACCACGTCACCATATGTATCGTGATTTGGTGGTCCGTTGTTGTATAAATTTTGTGCTCTATTCAAATTACGAACGTTACAGTGTAGTTGCTTAAGCCACATCGAACCTGTCTAAAGCGATATAACTATTAATCTACGCACGTTATCACTTCAATATAGTATGTCGTATCTTATTATCACAAAATAATATTGTGCATTGTCGGTGTATTATCGGCGTTTCAACTCTGATGGAAACTGGATTATTTATGTAAAAGTAAGCCATGCCGTATCTGATGAGCACATTAAAATACGGCATTCAATTAAAATGAAACGTCTGTAATACCTGACAATGCAGCATATTATGTGATATACGCTATGTGTACGTAGCTTATAAATGTTGTTGTGCGGCGCATGTAAGGTATGCGGCTGTAGACGGCTGTTCTTAAATGATATGCGAGAATCTATTTCCGCAGCGCTTCAGTTATTAAAATCAAGACAAGCGCGTGTAACCCCGTAGTATGTCTTCAATCAATAACAGTGGTGTGCTCGACATTTTAACTGTTTGTCGTAACTAACACTTACGAGGCTGGTTCCGGCCAAAATATTTATCGTATGTAAATGTGTTTCCGTGACATTAATATTTGCAATGTTATAATATTTCCTTGTCACCATGCACCACAACATATATGGAATGCTCAATGGAAATGCTCGAGTATATCATGTTTCTTTTGTTTTTACAAATTCAGGAGCCGTTATTACGCTCTTTATACCGCAGCATTTGTACTTGCATGGTGGTTTTAAAACAATTTTTTAACATACTGCTTTGGTTCAAGCACTACCGTGATCCGCGTGAGGCTAGAACCAACTTAATTATTTGGGAGTTGGCCTCTTGATATGTTTTTATGGAACATCGTGATACGAATTCTTAACCAATCACATATCTTACACAAGTATCAAAGCAGATAAAATATGGGGCAAATCTATACTCCGAATATGGCAGTACGATTCTGTGGTTTTAGCTGCGTTGTAGGCTCAACGTTATAGTCAATGTTTGATACTCTGTATTTACAAGCAATATTGTTGTCGTTGTTATGACTGACAACGATTTGCCAAATACCAAGCACATGCATTTACTCCAGCTAGAGCAATCATTTCATTTTATCTTTACTTAACGGCCTCATCATCGTGATGAGGCTGGCAAGTAATATATAATTATATTTTAACAATGCGGTTATCCGTAAAGTAATATATTATTAAATTTCAGCAATGTTTTTATCCGTTCAGTTAAACTTCGCGCGCCGCTTCTTGTATGACAAATGCAATCACGAGAAATCTACTTTACACAACAAACACTACCTGGCATTCCACCTATACGATGTAGTTGTGGTCAACACGATTCATACGATTTAACGTTACAAATATGATGTATGCGTGGCATGATGAAAATGTAACATTTAACATAAATTATTAGAGTGTCCATTTAACAGTTAGCAAGATGTTCTTTGAGTGTGCTATGATACTGACATCTCTTGATTTTAAATAGTAGTACTAGGGTAGTCATAATACATAGCGTAAACTTACTAAAAAATACTGCAACAACTGTTGCTAAGTGGATTTGACAATCATCATTTAGTCCAACCAACCAAATTCAGCAAGAGCAAGACGTGACGTCTTGTACGACACCTCGAAATGAAAGTGCGTCTCAAGCCCGCGCGACAGCAGCGTTTGCGTATCGCTGCGCACAGTTGTTCAGTGCGTAGTTCAAGCACACCCAGCGCCGTATTCGAAAAAGGTCGAGCGCGCAAAGACGATGCCCAAAAGACAATAACGGATCGAGAAGTGTCGGCAATAGATTTGCTAAGAGGGGTAGCAAATGCAGTCGTGTGTATTCATTAGTGACGAACCACGAGGAAAATGGATGTGTCTGATTGTCTCATGTTGTACTGACACCGAGCCGAGTGTTGCTGTTAATCGGCAGAGCAGCGGCAGTTTCGTGATGTTATGTTTTCTTTTTCGGCGAGTGGAACATCAAAGCTCAGGTTATTAGATACAAGTCAGGACGTGACTTAGCACCCCGACAAGCTGACAACGCCTCTGCTCATGCTCTTGCTGCAGATCCACCCAGATGGACACATTTTCCAGTAGTATATTGCCACGTGCCACAGCGCGCGCCATATTTAAGAGTGGCTTAATTTGAGCGGCATCGAATTGATGCCTTGACCATCAATAATATAAGACGTAATCTCTATTACGCATGTATGAGGTCTACTGACAAGGTCTATTTATTCGAATCGCCGTCAGCAATATTATTGAAAAGCGCCTAAGGCTGCGATTTTGAAGGAGTTGGACGAAATCGACATCAATATCCTCATCAAATTGATTAATTCGATGCCCAAAATGTTCAAAATAGTTTTGAGCAAAAATAAGCGTGTATTCTCACGTCGTAGTACCAGTTCGAGGTCTCTGCCGTTTTAACTGCGTTCACTCATACTTCAAGCCAATATATGTCGAAACATATTGTTCGCCTTGTGAATGCTATGGTATGATCCTAGATACAACAAGTACATGTATAGTATCACCTCGCGACGCTCCCAGTAATGCAGGTGGCATGTTCTTAGTGTAAAAATATTTTTACAATGGCGGGTGCTTTACTATTTGTATAATAGTTTTTTTTGATTTAGCAATTGTTTGGTCGTTTTCAACACATTATCCTTTGTATTGCACAGATCGTGAATGACGAGGGATTACTGCATATCTTGTGTTACAACACGCATTCCTAAGCACGTATTTAGTTTTCCGCATTAAATCCTTCCAATCATCGATGAAACAGAATCTACTACGGTAGTACTACGTAGTGTCGATTACCATTCCTTTGTGGTGCACTACGCAATGGCGACTTCAAACGCATATACTGTCCAAACGACCGTGTTAAAACTGTTTACAGTAGCTTTTTTCGGGTGTTTACGTGAATCAGTGTCGTGTTGCATTGGCCTTGCAACAACTGGTATCCCATGACGCCAGTGTATTTACTGTAGCTCAAACGTAGTGTTAGTCATATACGCTTTATACGGATTTATTTGAATATACATCAAAGGGGTTCATTTTGAATAGTATTATTTAAGGATTTGCGAATATGCTGTATCAAAAATTGCGAACATTCTGTCAAATAGTACGCGTATTTAATTGTCAGTAAAATTTTAAGGTTGCGGTTAGGCTGCCGTTATGACACTAAGGAAATTTGCTGATAAAAAGTTCGCGTGGGATCCCGGAGTGCCGAGCGAGATGTCGCGTGTCGTCGACAACCTAACCAAATAAATAGATGCTCTTCACAGCGTGGAGTATGATCTCCGTATTATGACATTCGTAGTCGATCTTATCGATTGCTTCGCTTACTTGCTTAATATATTGTAGATATGCAAATTGGTCACATCGCTGCTGACAGTAGACCCAAAACAACAACGTCATAATTGATGTCAGCTTTACAAAGCGTGCGCTCCTGGACATTCCGCCTATTTGATGCCAACCCTTGTTAACCTAAAGTTGCTCAAGCTAGTTAATAGGAATGTATCGCTTAGACGTAGTTATTACTTACAGCCATGTTTTCGTAACTGTCAAACCTGTCTAACGTAATGTCTTATAGCTTTATGCAGTAGATGAAAATGTATCGTAGTAAACAAAATGGTTGTTTTCGAATCATATATTCGACATCTTAATTCGCCAACTTGTAAGTTACCACATCGCGTCCAGCTTGCATAAAACATTGTTTATAAAAGTATTCGAATACTCACAAACAATCGCATACGCTTGCATTAGTACTTTAAGCTCTAAGTGTGACATTTAGCTCCTTCAGTTTGCATCAAGTGTCAGCACATTACTTCTTCTCGTCAAAGTCGTTGTCGAAATCAATATTATCGACCGCTATATCGACCAAGCATATCCTCTCCAGCTCTCGAACTACAGCGCATGCATTTTCGTCTTGTTTGTATTTGTGCGTCGCTTCAATCCCACCAGTCACAGGCGTCATACCCACATCATCCCACGCGGTCCGCACCCAATCGGCGACATATTCCTGCTACGGCGCTGTCATGTTCTGCACACACTGCACAGCAATCTCTCTCGGCTCGATTTATTCAGGCGGTAAGCGAACCGAATCAGCTCATAGTCCGTCCTTGAAGAGTTTGATCCACATGACATCGGCTGGTTGGCACACACGCTGGTGTAACCTGGTGGGATCTGGACGATGACGACGTTGATTGATGCAGCATAGTCGAGCATTGTCTTTGTCTTATGGCCGCAGAAATCGTCGAAAAGAAGCAGAAATGTTACATTCATGTCCTATCGTGCGCCAAAATACGGCTTCGTTGCCGTTTACTAGAATGCGTGAGCGGTTTTCAATTGATTGGACTTGATCCAGAGACGAATACCGAATACATTTTGCAGCTCTCGTTTAGCAATTGCAGTCTGATCGATAAACGATTGCGGCGCTTTATACACGATCGTCGAATTGTACTTGTTGCCATCTGAGTCAGCAAGAAGAATCACAGCTGCTTGTTCCTTTTACTTGGCTGCACATATCACCCAGGCAGTCTTAACTCTAGTGGGAGAAAGTATGCAACTAAGAATATATTCAAAAATGCATACTGTCATGGCCTTAGCACGTGGCGTACACAGTCACAGACGAAAACAGCTGCAAACTCACCTGTCTGATCCGCGTTGTTTATGACATTGACACCGAGACCTCCAGCCATCCGTCAAACAGTTTCTCGGAACTCGCGAGCGACTTCGTCTACGTCCTTTGGTGTCGTCTGCCCTTGACTCTTGCGCTTGCGGAGACTAAACCGATGCCGCTGTTTGAACATTTGAGCCATCACGATGATGTAGCGACATCAGTATTTTGACTCGTTTCTGCAATCACCCTTGATTTATTAACGCGGCGGGAACATCAAACCCGCGCAAGTCATTAATCCTGGCGACAATCGCACTCTCGTCTTCTGCGCACAATACTGTTGCCGTACCTGCTGGATTCGCGTCTTCTTGTCGCTTTTCCGATATACACACGCTTTCTCGAGCAAGACATTGCCCCGTCTCCATTGGTAGATGCGTTTCCGCCTGTCGTCTTGCTCGCTTGTTTCGAGGTAGGGAAGTACTTGGGCATTACTGCAGCGACATCGCCGAGTATCTTAATTCTGGTGAATACCTCGAGCTTGTGCGTGGCCGTGAACGAGTGGCGTTCATGCTTGCGCTTGTTTTGGCGCAGCTACACGTCAATTTTGTGTGGCTCACACCATTATGTTATCGCTGGTCGTGTTTGACCTTGTTTGACTCATTTTGTCTGTAGAATGATGCGTGTAATGAAGAACCAATATTGATTGTATATGTAACGAGACGTTACACAGCACCTTGAGCGAGGAAGCGTTTTGATTCGCGTAGAAGCAAGATCGTGACGAGTAAACTATACAGTTCCCTCAATATCGTAAGCTACTCAGCAACAAAGACTTGTGTTGAGCATGACGATTCTTAAACTGTTTATTTACTTGACCTCATTACAGTATATGTTGGTGTTGTCAGAATAACATTTATGCAGTAAATGAGTTTTGCCACTTCAAAAATATGTTCTATTTGGATTAGTGTGTCAATTCAAACACCATTGTTTTACTAGTATGTCATCTGTTTTTTGGCGAATAAAGTCAATTAAAATACCATTGCATTAAAAGTTTTTCAATTCTTTTTTTGGGAAATGATGTCTTCCGTGATGTTACGTTTTCTTTGGCTCACTTTGTATTCATCCATACCGTCACCGGTCCGACCACGTTTATATTCCGACTATATTCCGACAGCTAGGAAAATAGGACAATATGACATTATAAATGTTGTAAAATATTATTTTGTTTTAGTAGGCAGAGTTATCAGCTGGATTTTTTTGATTACTTTTGGGATTTGAATTTGATGGATGACAAAATTGCGACAGCCAAAATATAACAAATGACCGG